>NEWO01000846.1:117873-196161 GCA_003013225.1 Phalaenopsis aphrodite
ATATATATATATATATATATATATATATAAGTAAGGAGTGAAGCTCCAATTCATTAAAATTAAAATTAACCAGTTACAAAGAGAAAAGAAAGAGGGCCTACAAAAGGAGGCAACCTCTCAAAACTAAGAAAAAAATGAGCTATCTGATATAGGGAAGAGGTAGCAAGTCACTGGATAAAAGGAAATCCAATGGGGGAGGGATCCTTCTGCTCACCACAGATTCTTCAGTATAGAGACCTCTTCTAGCCAGCCAATTAGAGGGTCTATTTCCTTCTCGGTGGATATGGGAGAACTTTATAGGGTAGTTTTTCAGCAATTGATGAATTCCAGAAATCCAATTTATTAAGTTCCATGGAGTTTCATAGGAGCCCTTGATAATGTTAATAAGCATGAAAGAGTCAGATTCAAGCCATAGCTGGTTGAAGTGGTAAGCCTAGCTAAATTAAGGGCCCAAAAAACAGCTTGACATTCAGCTTCAAGGGGATCCAAAGCTTTAACAAGAGATTGAAAGAACGAGATGCACCTCCCCTCATGATTTCTGAAGACACCACCAATACCAGCAGACTGAGATTTAAAGCTACCATCAGTGTTAACTTTTGTCCATCCATACTTTGGTAGAGACAAACAGATTTTCAAAACTATAGTAATGGAAGGCTCAAAAAATGGGCTCAGCTCCAACACAGCTCCAAAATATTTAAATTTAATCAGTTTTTGTATAAAGGCAATATAGTTTAGACCCACCTTCATTGGCTATATAGGAGAATCTTGATACTTCAAATGGTTTCTAGCCATCCAAACTAACCAAGCAACAATATTGGGGATGTCTTGAAGATTGATTCCCCTCCAATCTGAATAGCAATTATAGAAAACCTCCCATGTTACATTCATTATTGGGACATTCAGCTTTCCAATCACAATAGACCAAACTTCCTGTACCCAAGGGCAGGCAAAAAATAGGTGGGCAATTGTTTCCTCATCAGTAAGACAGAAAATGAATCTTGAGGGACCTCTTAGACCCTTCAACTTCAATATATCATCAGTGGGGATCAATTTTAAGAGGAGTCTCCATATAAAAAATGGCATGGAGGGAGTGAGAAATTAATTCCAAATTGTTTGGCCCCAATCCACCACCTGTTGGGGAGGCTGAGAAGATAGTAAATTATTTTTTATAGCAATTCTGTCCTTTTTGCCCATGTTTAACAGAGAGTTTCAGAATATTAGAGATTTGAGAAGGGCTGCAAAAAGGAAGAATATGGGTAAGATTCCACTTATCATGTTCCCAAAGGTACTTCACATTCTGTAGAGAGGCTGGAGCATTTTGGTCATTCAGAAGGCTGCCTTCCAAAGAGCAATTATCCCACCAAATGTTTACCAATCCCTCACCAATCTCCCAGAAATACATTTGTTCAGCTTCCTCCTTAATCTATAAATTAAATGCCTTTCCTCACCAATCTCATCTTTCTCCTCATCTTCCAATGAAATTTCATACTGTGGTTTCTCCTATTTTATCATCATCATTTCCTCCTCGGAGTTCTCTTCATCATCAATGTTGATGGTTTACTTAGTCCATTTAGTAATCATATTGGCTTTTCCTCATCCACGTCCACAGCCTCGACCTCGGGTGCGCGAACTAAAAGAACTCCTACCAACTCATTGCAAAAGAGTGGTGAAGAATCACTGAAGCAGGTCTGAATGGCTTAGCCCTTGTGATCCTTCGAAAACATCACTTTTTTTTTCACCACTTCACAAGACAATATAAATTTCTGTAGAGGCACGTAGTAGGCAGCGTCTACATGAATGTCAACTTCATGAACTGAAAATGATTCTAAATCTCCCTTGATGCAATGCTCTTATCCTTCTTTGTAATATTTGATGCACTGATGTAGGGAAGAGGAAACCATGTTGTGCTCATAAACCCATTGTCTTCTAATTAGAGCATTGAAAGAGGTCTCGACATTGATGATATGGAATTTTGCGATTGTTACTAATTCTCCAACTTTTATAAGTAGTGCAATCAATCCAAGGGCTCTTTCTCCCATTTGATTGAATCCTCTTAACATCATTTTATCGGTTGTAACTCATTAAGTTGAGTGCTACTCCAGAATCTACCAAAACTCTCGACAACATGAATTTGTCGATGTTAATAAAGATGTAGAGCAGCCGGTTGTGGTCAGTAGTACCGAACAACAAGTCTTCATCTGTGATACTTATCCCAGGTTGTTCCTCTAACGAACAAACTTCATCCAAGAATGTACTGATCAACTGAGCTAAGAAAATCTCTAGGTCTAGCAAGGCTGTAACCAGAGACTCTCTCATCTCCTTTAATAGGTTCAGAGCATCGTAGATGCTTAGTTTGTCCGGCAATCTCCTAAGATGAGCTAGCACATTATAATATACTTTATATAATCCTCTAATTTTCACTTGGTTATGTGGTTCTTCGACTGGCAGAGGTAGAGGTAGCTCTTCTTGAGTTACTATTTATTTTCCTTTATCTACTGGAGCTGACCTCGAGGGTAACACTTTCCAGCTCCTTAGGTTTATATCTGTGATCTCCTCTTCTTCTTGCAATGTTGTAGGTTAATTTTTTGCTACTTCTTCTTCTTCTGAGAGATCCAAATTAATGGCGAGTGGTGTTCCATGATGCTCGAGGTCTGGCTCTTCACTTCCGGTGCTATCGTAATGGTGTTGTCGACGTCTTTTTCATCCTTGTTCACGGGCTCATCAAACTCAAGTGTGATTTGAGGATCAGTTTGGGAATTAAAATCAGAGTTAGATTGAGCAAAATTAGTTACGTTATCACTAGAAATTGTCAAAACGTAGCCAAAATCATATTCATTTTTTTATAATACCCCAATGGGGTAAAAAGATAATCATACATGGTCAGGGGTCCGAGGATTTTCTCCCCTAAATATGAGACAACCAATCTAATAGAGGCAGCCCCTATCCTACCCCTCGCACTATCGGTCTTCACGACGTCATTCTTCTCTTTGTCTTCTGATTGTGGTGGTTTCTTTGGAAAAATTTTTATCTCTGGCTGAGCAGGCAGTAGACTCTGAACGACTTCTTGAGTTGATGCAGTTTGGATCTTACTCAGTATATTCTTGGATGATTTGCTCTAAAGGGTACTCCATCCATCTTTTTCTGAATACGGCTCTATCAGAGTGACTGGCTCGGCTGAAATAATATTTACAGAACCTTTTTAGGTTCTTTTAAATATTCTTTTGGGATTATTATATTCCCTTAAAATTTTTCTCTAGCTAATCCTTGAATACAAAACTTTCCTCAATAGTATGCCCAAGCAATCTGCGGTATAGGCAATAATTCAGCTGATCTTTCTAGTAGGCTTCCTCAGGTTTCTTTGGATTTGACAATCTGAACTCACACTTCTTCATCAAAATTTTGAACATTTTTGGTACAATGTCATCTTTGAAGGAATATATTGCTTTCTTTCATCTCGCAATGGTTAGACCATTTTTATTTCCTATTTGATATGATCCTACTTAATGCGACTGCTAGCTAGACTTGTCATATTGTTGTGTTCCTTGCTGAGCATGCTGTGATGACGGTTAAGAATCTTGAATAGAATGTTCTGCCTATATCTTCATTGGTTGATTTACCTAATTAACCGTTGCCACTGTCCCGGACTTTTTCTTGAATATTTGGGTTGTTTTGGTCTTTTCCGTTTCTCCTGAGAATCTATGTGTTTGAATTCTTTTTACAAATTGCTAGCTTTCTCGAGTAGCTTCTCAAAGGACTTGATTTTGAGTCCCTTAAGCATGAAAGATATTGGCCCATGGAAGCTTTTGAGTAGGATCTCAATCACATGATGTTCCTATAGCTAAGGATCATATTTCATGCTAATGTTTCACCACCTCAAGATATAATTTACTAGAGTCTCATTAGGCTTTTGCCTCTTTACTATGAGATCTCCAATAGAAATGTGATGTTGCACTTTGAAAAATCTCATTACAAACAACTGTTCTAACTCGACGAATGTCATCACTGATCTGTTGGGCAACTCGACATACAAATTAAATGTTATCCTTGATAAGCTACTGGCAAACTGATGAAAAATAATTCTTTGTTACCTCTGGTATTGACACAAATGACTTGAAAATGAGCTATGTGCTATCTGGAATTTACAGTCTCGTTAAATATCTTAAATTTTGGTGACACAAAACCCTTAGGGTAGGGTACGACATCAAACTCTTCTAGTTAGGGTCTACCATTTAAAAGCAATGCACCACATTTAGATTGGGCTAAGGCCTCTCGAACTTGTTCGACCATCTATTTAAATTTTTTTTTATTGTATGAATTTCTATGGAGAATCATTCTTCTGTTGATCATCTCTGTTAGTTGAGGCAACTTCCCTCCTTTCATTCAAGATATGTACAATCTCTGGTTAATTGACTTCTGGAGAAGCTAACTGTTGTGCTTGAGACTGTCCATGAACTATAGCCATGGTAGCCATGGAAGTGGCCATCTCTTCCATCCTTTTTTTCCATTTGGCTAATTTTCTCATCCCCTAGTAGAACAACCCTATGCATATCATCTACGACATCCCCTTCAATGAGAGGGTGGGCGTCGCACGCAGATGCAGTGGCTTTGGTTTTGATGACATGAATATCCATGAATTCTTCATCATGATAATTATTAAAGTCGAAATCTTCATTATCATCATCAAGAGAAACCCCATGTCCTCAGGCTAACTCAGAAATCTTGATCCTGAGCTTCTCAACCTTTTCTTCAATTATTTTTCATGTACCATCTTAAGATCTGGAGGACTCTGTAGGACATCTTCCACTTTCTCATCCATCTCGCTAGAAATAGCTGGGACTATGTCAGATGCTCAGACCCTTGCTTCATTCCATGATCCTGTATGAATTGTATTGGTATGACAATCTTAGGTACCCATACCTTATTTTTTGATGGGGATGTCTTGAGATAGAGTGTCTCAATAGAGGCATCAGCATGTCGAAGAGATTTATATTCCCCATGGTGAAGACTAGATAGAACACTGGGTAACTTCTTCAATTTTTTCCTTCAAAACTTTAAAGACATCTTTACAGGTAACTGGTAGAATTCTTGGACCCAGAAGTGACTTAACCGATTGATGATCTGCAGCACTTGGAGTAGCGACAGTAGAATCAGTGGTGATGATGGCAGCTTCAATTCTGCTTCATAGGTGGAACCTGATGGGTATGCGAGCAGAAAAAATTGATCAATCATTGAGCCCAATTGATTGATCAATTTTGTGTGGATGATTGTCATGAGGGACAAAAGATTTGGAGTGAATTTGAATTGATTTGGAGGGTCAATTTGAAGAATTTTGGTCATTTGATTAATTTGGGGATGTTAGGTTAAACTTGGGTTTAGGTTAGGCTAAAGTTGGGCTAAGTACAAATTGATGGTTTAAAATGGCCTAAGGGAATTTTATGAAGAGTTCTCAACATTTATTGGGTGTGAATTTTGGGATTAGGGCATTCAATTAGGTGGAATTTGGGCACATGGCTAAATGCAAATTTGGGTTGTATTTGGGTTGAAATTGAGAGAAATTGGAGCTTGACCAAGGTTAATTGAGGGTTCAATTTGGTGTGTGAAGATGTTTCAAAGAGTTTATGATGCATCATTGGGGCGATTGGAAAGATTTGGTGGTTCAATTGAGTGAGAATTTGGTTTTAGGCCAAATTGGGCTTTTTTATTTGGGTTGAAATTAGACTCAAATGTGGGTTGATTGGACTTAGATTTGGTTTGAATTGAGTTTGATCATGATTAATTTTAATTTTAATTTGTAATTGGGGGAAATTTTGGGAAATTGGTGGACATTTAGAGTGTATTTGCGGAAATTGGGCCTCTAAGAGAAATATGGGGCTTTTGGTCAAAATTGGTCAAATTGATCAAATCGGGTTCAATTGAAGGATCAAAATTATTTTTGGAGACATTTGAGATCATTTTGTGGGTTTTGGGAAAGTTTGGGCCACCAAGTGTATTTTTATAATTTTGGCAAATTTGAGGGTATTTTGGTAATTTTGGCAATTTTGGGAAGTTTCAAATGGTTTGAAATGATTTTTTGACAGAATTGGATAGCATGGGTAATTTTAAGAATTTTGATCAAATTTGGGGTTCGGGGGTATTTCAGTAAGTTGGGTAGATTTGGGGGCAAAAGGCTAAGTTTGGTATTTCTGTGAAAGTGAGGTGCCAACCACCCTATTTGAGCCTTGGACAAGTGGAATCTCCACTTACGTCCTTGATGTACTGGTCTTGGCTAGACCCTAACCTAGGGCTAGTGAGCCTAGGGGACCATCTACATGAGTCTCCCAAAAGATCAAGGGAAAAAAGTCAACAAGCTTTGGGTTTAGGGTTGTGAGTGAATGTGAGCGAAAGTAAATGTAAGTGAGTGGAATAGCTCAAGAAAAATACCCAAGGTCAACCCTAAGGCCAAGCAGTCTAATGGAGAATCTGCTTAAGCTCCCCCATTTTGAATCTACCTACCAAGTGCTAGAGGTTAGGACCAGTATGTGGAACTTCAACTTGAGCAAAGAAAACTTTAGAATTTCTAATAGTGAGGGTTCTTTTTCTAGTTCTCTAGGAATAGTTACCAAGAAATTCCTATGGCTAGATCCTAGGTTACTAAAGAGAAAAGTAGACCTCAACCAAAAGTGAGGTCAACAAATTCGAGGAATTTTAATGGCTTGCCTTTATAAGACATGTTGTAGACTTATCCACGTCTGTAAGGAATTCAAGGCGTTGTTGACCTCACTTTTATTGAGGTCTAGTCTTTCTTCCTTTTAAACCTAGGAACTAGTCATAAGACTTTCTAGTTGACTATCCTAAAGGACTAGTGATGGAACCCTACCTCATTAGAAACTCTAAACACCTCTTTACCCTTCTTGGTCTTCCATATATTTTGTTTTGACCTCTTGCACTTAGTAGGATGAAACCAACATTTGAGAGCTTAAGAGGAGTCCTCATAAGACTGTTTGGCCTTAGGGTTAGCCTTAAGTGATGTGGCCTTAGTCAGTCTTGCACACACAAAATTGACCCCCGCATCTTCACTCACAACCTAAACCCTAAACAAAAGATCATTGATCTGGTTCCCCACCCTTCCGGAGACTCATTTGGGTGGTCCCCCAAACCTTAGCCCCTAACAAGGATGGCTAGGACCATCACTTGGAGGATACAAAATGAGGATTCCCTTATTCTTATGGTTTAAAGAGGGTGATTTTATGAATGACATCCTTAATTGATATAAACTCCATCTGAGCTCCAATTTTGACCATTTTACCCCCCAAAACCTTTCCAAAATTACCAAAATGCCCTTAAAATCTAATTTTCTCAAAAGTGCTCAAAATCTCAAATTCTCTCCAAAAATCATTTCAAACCATTTCAAAACCACTCAATTGCTCAAAAACACCCCACATTTTCAAAATTCCCAGAACACCCCCATAATTGCCAAAATTCCCAAAATACCCCACATGCCCCAAAAATACCCCAAATTTCCAAGTTCACACTAAGTGTTCCTAAAATCAATCCTAACCACTCATTGACCCCAATTGTCCCAAAATTGACCAACTTTTACCAAATTAACAAATTTGCCTCCAAATCTTCAAATTCCCCAAATACTTCCAATTTCCACCAAATTCACCTTAATCTTACCCAATTTCAAACCTAAATCATTTATCAACATGTCCAAACATAATATACATCAATTTGAAGTTCAATTGAATCAACCTTTAAACCCTAATTTCAATTTTGAGTCAAAATCCCCAATTTGACCTTAACCCAAAATTTCACCAAATTGAACCCCCTAACATATTCAATTTCCCCAATTTGAAATCCTAAATTTTTCATGACACTCCCCTAGACCAAGTTGAACCTTCAATTGGTCTAGATCAAGCCTATCCAAAACTCTTCATGACACCCCAATTTCAAACCAATTGATATCCAAACTACTCATGATAATTTTCTAAACCATTTTGACTTCAAATTGGCACAAATCCAAACTTAGCCAAGCCCAAACCAAAGTCTAAGTCCAAGCCAAGATTTTGAACCCAAAATCCAAATTGACCTGAAACCACTTGGTCTAGCCCAACCATGGCCACCAAAGCCTTCTTTTGGACTCTAAGACCCAACCTAGATCCACCAAGCCCACCATAGTTGTGGCATGGATCAAAGGTCCCTTGATTTGTGGGATTTCTTCCAAAAACTAGATAAACCAAAGAAATGTTTCTACTAGCCTTCACAATCCCCCAAACTATCATCATTAAACATTTTTGGCCCCCTTGACTCAGCTAGCCACCAGCCCAGCCATGTCTAGTCACCAAAAAATCCAAAATTGAGTGCCTTGCCCAACCATTGAACTCCAAATTCAGCTCATCCTATATGGCTAACTCTGATTGGTCACTACCATCACTTAGCACTCCACCTAAGTTTATTGGCACCATCTAATCAGAGCTTGTGGCCTCTCCATTGGCCTCAGCTATAAATCTCCACCACACGACCAAGTATGGAAGAAGATCCAATTGCTTGAGGAGACTGTAAAAATCACTCTTGAGCTTCTCCTAACCATACTGAGTTCAATCCCACTGCCCTTAGCCACCCATTCCCACTATCTAAGTCCAATTTCTTCTTTGAAATCTAGTACAGTTTTCTATCATTCCATAGTCCTCCACCAATCTTCAAGTTAACTCTCTCGAGCTTTACCAAAGCACAAGGAGAAGTTCCCCACAGAAGCCCCATCCTTTCAGCCCTCTGCACCAGACTTTGACCAAGGCCGCACCACCCTCAGATTTAACTCTTACATAGTCTCAACTCTTGCTCGAACGAATGCTTAAAGGATGTTTGTGGACTCACAACAAAGCTTCAGAACACACATAATCGAGGCCTCAGCTCTTCGGCTAAGATATACACCATTTCTCCAAAAATATAAGCTTGGTTTGGGCTTTTATGAAGAAAAATTTAATTTCATACAAGATTAGTTGTATAGATAGGTTCACTTTAACTAGATGAAAGTGTAGGATCAAACCTCATGTGATTTGGTTAAGTATCAAGCTATATTTTAGTTCTAGAAATTGGACAAATCTCGGTTTAGGTCAGTTGGGGATGATTACTAGGAGCTATTAGATAACACATGTATTCAATGGATGACCTAGATCACGTTGGACGGAGCTACGGTTCGTTAGAAGTGAAATGCGTGGTAGCTAACACGGATGGTGGTGCCAAATCAAAATGCGCCACATGGAAAGCTCATAGTGTACGAGGCTGACGAGGCCACAGCTAGGGCTGTCAAAAAAGCCCGTTATTCGCGAACAGTTCGTGTTTGGTTCATCAATGAGTTTGTGTTCGATTTGTTCGATAAGTAGACGAGACGAACATGAACAAATTTTTTTCGTTTGGTTAGTTAAATGAACCAAACACGAACAGTGATGCGTTTGTTCGTGTTCGAATCGTTATTGTTCGAAATATAAAATAATTTAAAATAATTATATATATATATATAATTTATGATATTCAAAAAATTAAATCTTATAAATTATAATATATAGTAAAATAATAATAATAGTATATTAATATACTATATTAGTAATATACTTATATATATTATATATTTATATAATTTAAGTTATATAATTAATTTATATATATTAATATTAGGGAAGTCAAACTGGCTTGTTGTTCGCGAACAGCTCGTGTTCGACTCGTGTTTGGCTCGTTCGTTAAGAAACGAACACGAACAGTGACTCACGAACAATTTCAAACACTAGCTTATTTCAAACAAACTAAATTTCAAATGAACCGAACACGAACACAAGCTCTATTTGTTCGTGTTCGGTTCGTTTTCATCCCTAGCCACAGCATGGGAAAGTAGTTAAATAGAGTATTTTTATTTAATTAAATACTAAAACTATAAAAAATTGTAAGTTGGTGTAGAAAAACCATAAAAACAAAATAAAAATACTCTAATGCTTAGTGAAAAGAGGAGAAAATTCTGAAACAAAAATCAAAATTATTAGCCATTTATTTTATTTTTAATTAATTAAATACTTCAGAGCTTGCTTTAATTCAATTTAATTAAATATTAATTACTATGACTTGAAATTTAGTGGGTTTATTCTCCATATGACTAGGAGTATTATTTGATTTTTCCAAAGTCAGAGAACACCCCTAATCTTAAAAGCCATAATTTTCAAAGTTGAGTCGACCCTTTTTTATTAAAATAAATATATAAATTAAAATAAAATTTTGAAAAATATGAGACTTGTTTAGGTATAATATAGTTACAAGACCCTAAGAAAAATATAAAATAATTAGGTGTTTCATCTTAGGTAATTCAGTCATTAAAACTCATAAAAACTAAAGAAAATAAAATATAATTTAATAAGTCACAAAATTTGATCCATAGTGAGGATAATGAATATATTAAATCACTGTAAAAACTTGAAACTTATTTGAAATGTATTTCATATCAATACTTTTTTTTCAAGATAAATGAAATTTTTGCACTAAAACAATTATAATAAATAAGAATAATTACAAAAATTATGAAAAGTGATTTGATGTGATCCTTGTAACCAGGGGCACTCAAAATAAAAATAAAAATGATGTAAAATAAATAGTTTTTTAACTAAATTTTTATTTTAAAAAATAATTAAAAATAATTAAAAATCACAATATTATAAAAGTATACCAAAATATCACAAATTTTAAAAATAATTAAAAATCACCAAATTGTATCACTTGGAACCATTAATTTTTTTTTTAATTTTCCTAATAAAGTTATATATTTTTAAATGTCCAAAATGTATTTTTCTTGACTTTGCATTAAAATGATTACAATAAATAAAATAAAAATCATAAAAATGAAAAGTTTTTTTTCTCAGAGGTTTTTGAACTCAAAGAGACTAAAGAAAAATATAAAAAGTAATTTTTGAAATTAAATTATATTTTCTATTTAATTAATCAATAAAATAAATAAATAATTCTAATAATTAAAATTTAACTCAAAAAATCATTAAATTTGGTCAAATTGGTCCTCTCATTTAGATGGGCCTCTAATAATTTTCCTAAAGATAGAAACTGTAATTTGATTAGTCAACATTGAAAATTCATATTTTTTAGTGCAAATGATTATAAAGATTAAATAAAAAAATCGTAATTTTACCTCTGATAATTTAATTGAACCATGAGTGGGGTACCAAGAAAATTTCAAAGTCATTTAAGCTGAATTTAATGATTTATGAAGTGGAAAACTTTAGGGGCAAAATGGTAATTATGGGATTTTGATGCCCTAATTATTATTTAGCCTAAATAAAAGTGTAAATGAGTAATATTGATTATAATAAACTTCTTTAGATGATTGAAACATAAGGGGTTAAGTGATAGAACCTAACTCACAACTTTGTATAACAAAGGTAAAAATGTAATTTTCCTAAATTATTATTACTTGGAAGTTAACCTAATTGGATGATCCTAAGGCAGTGGGCTTGAGATTGAAAGATAATAGCTTACTCATTTGAAGCCCCTAATAGGTGATCAATGCAATTTTTTAATGAGAATTAAATCTACTTAATTTAATATATTTGATTAGTGCAAATCTACTCTAAAAACTTGAGTCAAGGGCTTGGAGTGAGTTAAGCTTGATTTAAAATTATCTAATGATGTTTAAAAAAGAGAAAAATAATTAAAAGCACAAATTTAATTGTGTGCACAAAGTCCTTAATGATTTAGGCTTGCCCTTATGGGGACCTGCTCACATAACCCTTAAATAAAACATCATGTGAATGTCCAAGTACCTCACTCATGGGATAATTAAAACATCAAGGTTTGTTGAGCGCAGAAGAAATTAATTAATTGAATCAAATTTTAACTTTTGGTGACCAATTGACCAACATAATAAGTTCAAATGAACTCAAAATGGTTCAAGGGGTTTCAAAAGTTTTTTAGGGTTTTGCCTCCAAACTTTTATGATCTTTTAGATATTTTGAAGAATAATTGAACTTATTATTCTTTTTTCAAGAAAATCATCATTTTAAACTTTTAGGGATCCACTAAGTTATGCATTGGGACCCGATAATTCACCAAAGTAAATAAAAATTCTTTATACTAATTATCCTACATTAAGTTGAACCAATGCTCATAGATTGGAGTCTTATTTATGTTATTTAAATATATGTGAGAAATTGGGAATATTTGTTTTTGCCACGTATAGATCATTGAGCTTGTGTAAGTTTTAGGTCTAGGTGGCTAAGGTGATGACGATAAGGTTAATGTGTACTAGACCGAGTGATACGACGTGAGTTTAGAATAGTATGTCCTAATTTAAGGATATTCAATAAAAAAAGAAGATACAGATCAATGATACTATTTGTCGACTCTTGACAAGATTATTTCCCTGATACTCTTATTTTGCCTATATTCCTGGCTTGATCAAAGTAATTAACCTGTGGACTACACTACTTCGCAAAGTATTTACAAAAAAAAATATTCTTTTGCCTGTAAAATTTAACATTACATGCATGAAAATTAAATTAAAAAAAAAATATAAAGTTCCACATTTAATCACTTGGATCGAGGTTAGGACAACCCTTTGTAGATTATGGGGTTGGTAGCTCTTACTCAATTTTGGAAAGCACACAGTCCAGCTCTGATTTCTTGCACTTAGTTCTGATCTTTGACCCAACCCGCACTTACGCATATTTTTAATCTCCTTAATTATACAAAAAATTTGTCTCAATTTATATCTAGTGGCTAGTATAAATGCTTTCAATGATTTATAAATTATAAAATAATTTTTCACATTAGGGGTACTACACAAGTATACACATTGTTTTAAGTAATAGGATTTTCTTTAAAAACCCCAGTATTGATCCCACGAGGAGTGCAATAACTCTTAAAACTAAGTTACAGTAACTCTACTTAAATTGTAATCTAAGAAAATTAAAGATTTAAAATGATAGCTTGCAAAAAAATACCACTAAAGGAGCTTAAAAAGAAAGTAATAACTAAATGTAAAAACTTAATTAAATATAACAAGTTTGGATATTAAGGAAAAGTTTTTCCTCTTGGAATGAGTTTTTAATCTATGTACGACTTAAATGATTTGAGACAAAATTATGGTATTATGACAAATAGAAGTATACCTTATTCCTTACACCCTCTGGGTGCTTGCAAAGAACATTAGCTAAGGCCAATTTCTGAACATCTCGACTCCACATTAGTGTTATCTAGCCTCTCACCTCTACATGCCCCTAGCCTATGCCATCGTAATGATCGAGTTCCAGCATAAGGGTACTAAACCTTACGCCAAACTGATAAGAATCTAGCCTGTCACTCAAGATTTAACCAATTCTACGCCCATCAAAACTTATCGTCCTATTTTTTTGCCCTTCCTCATAGGTGATTTCCATGTATCTGCCTAGAATGAAGTGTGGTATTCACTAGTTGGGTGAAATCATAGCCTTATCAGGTCATTATATTTCTCAATGGATTTTAACCTCACAAGTGGTTGGTTTACGAAGAAAATAAAGATTTGATGAAAATACCATCACAATTTTAAAAAGCAAAAATAAATCTTTAAATAATTCTCATCCCACAAGATTAAGTTCCATATGCAAGAAGAAAGAAAGGGAACTACTCAAAATTCATGGAGATTAAACTAAAAAAAATCATTTAAATTGAAATCCAAGTCTTACAAAAAAAAACTAAAAAACAAATACAAAGTACCTTATGTTTTCTCCCCAAGCAAGTTTCTGGAGTTTCCTCTAAGTAATCTTCAAAATTCTTCATAGTAAGACACACTCACACTTACCCTTGAACACAAAATATGTAAAACCTAACTCACTATAGCCACCCAATTGAAGTTTTGAGGCTCCAAAAGGTCTCTAAATTCACCCAAATCCTTCTCATTAAATAGACAACAAAAAATAACCAAGGGTTGCTTGAACACCCCTCTAAAATTCAGCCAAATTTGATGTATCTTTTAGAAAGGTGGTTACTTGCGCTATAGCACCCGTCGGTGGCACTATGGTGCCAAGGGGTGGCACTATAGCACCACACAAAATTCATCATTTTTGCTCAATTTTCCCCTCATTTTCTCTAAATGTTCATTCCATGTACCTGAAACTAAAAACATGCAAAATATCTTCCTTTAAAGTACAATATCATAAAAAATGTACATAAAATGCTTATAAAACATAAACTAAAAACATGTTATTTTAAGGTGGATAAATTCCCCCAAACCTTGTCCTCAAGTAACTCTTTATACTATATAAAATTTATAACATGTGGCAACAAATTTAGCATAAAGAATTCTATAATTTTTGCTTTATAAAATGCTATAGTGAAGCTTTCAGAAAATGTTTTAATAGCTCAACCTAAAAGCTAAAGTAGAAGAACATTTAGTATTCAAGTTTAAAAATTATAATTTTCTATTTATTTCAAAAATAGCAGCAATTAGTCATACTAAAGATACTTAGAAGATATACTAGAAAAAGATTTGGATGAGAACATTATTAGTAAAGGTGCTAATACTTCTAAGTCTAAGTTAGAAATGTATCTAAGTTTCTTTCTTTAATATGATCAAGGAGAGCCAATTTTTTATTAGGCATCTCCTCCAGCTTCTCCTCACATATATTTTTTCTTTTTTCTTTTCTTTTTTCTTAGAATCATTTTCAATCCTTTCTTATTCTCTTTTTTTATGTCATGTGAGGATTACTATATCTTCATAGCCTTTCATGATTTTGAACTTCACTGTCCCTTTCTTAAAGTTAAAAACACCTCACGTTTCCTTACTTTAACAAATGTATATTAGATTTAAAATTTTTCTTAAAGTCTCAATTCTTTATATTCAAGTATAAATCCAAGATCCGTAATATTTCTAAAAATACATCATTCTTTACTTGAAATAGTAAAAGCATAACTCTAAACCCTTCATACTAAACATCTTAATTCTAGAATTAACCTTTATTATTAAAACTTTTACTTAGGTTTTCTACAACTTTCATAAAATTAAAAACGCAGTTTTGTAGTTAACTCTACATACCAAAGGTTATGTTAAAAGTAATTTTGAAAAACAAAATTTCTGGGGACAAAATAAAGTTTACTTTACAAAAAAATTTCTCCCTTCCCCCAAACTTAAAATTTTAAACTAATTTAAAGCAGGAAAGTTCATGAAGGAAGATAATTTTTTTTTAATTTTGAAAACAGGGAAACTAATGCAGGTTCAAGTAGGGAAGACAAGTATCTAGTAGTGATAAACATATGTTTAACATGTATAACAATAAAAACATAAAATAAACACTACTCTAGCATTTAAATTGGAGCAAAAAATAGACAGTGGAAATAACAATTTAACAAAAATAAAAAAAACTTAAAAAAATTAAATACAAGCACATTACACATAAGTACAACAAATTCCAAACATAACAGAGTCCAATTTTTCAAGCACAACAAAGGAAAAGAAAGAGAACACAAACTAAACATCAATATTCATCATCTCCAGCATCATCATCATCGTCACCATCATCATCATCATCACCCAAATATATGTTTTGATCCATCTCAGAAAGTTGGTATGGTGTGAAAGTAGGGCAAGTAGAAAATTCCACAGAATGATCACCTCCCACGTATCTCCTCATTTCCTCATTATAAGAAAAATCATACTCAAACTTCCTCATCAAAAAATCATCACTTTGATACAAATGAGATTCAACCCCTTGAACTTGATTATGTAGATTTATGATAACTCCTTGTTAACTCATCATTCTTTTCATAAGAGAATGCAGAGAAATAGACTCAGAAGCAGATTGTCTAGGAGCAAGAGCAGGAGCAGAAGTAGAAGCTGAAATTAAAGGTATGTTAACTCCAGTCCTATGTCTAGTCCCAAAATGTCTCTCATATTTTACCAAATTTGTTTTTCCAATGGGTTTATGGGATGGTAAAGTTTCTTCCCAAGTCTCGTACTTCACTCTAAAACCAACACATAAAGTAGTAATAAGGGAAGGGTAGCCTAAACCTTTTGTACTTCCTCCTCTCAAAGAAACAAGCATATTGATATAAATGAGGGAGCCAAAGCCAGTGGGTTTCTTCATCTGAATACAATAGTTTAATGTGGCTCTCTCACGGGTTACCTCAATAAAATGGTTGGTAGGTGTTGACCTCACTTTTGGTTGAGGTCTAGCTTTCTCCTCTTTAGTAGCCTAGGGTCTAGCCATAGGACTTTCCTGTTGACTATTCCTAGAGGACTAGAAAAGGAACCCTCATTATTAGAAATTCTAAACTCTTATTACTCAACTTGAAGTTCTACATATTGTTTCTAACCTCTAGCACTTGGTAGGTGGGTTCAATATGAGGGAGCTCTAGGGGAGTCCCCATAGGACTGCTTAGCCTCTGGGCGTTGGATTGGAGCTAGTTCACTCACTTACACATTCACTCACATTCACTCACAACCCTAAACCCAAACTTGTTGACTTTGATCCAATTTACCAAAACACCGTAAAACCCAAAATTTGACAAAAAATCCCAAAATTACTCAAACTACCCAAGTATGTCCAAAAATCATCTCAAATAATTTGAAACCACCCAAATTGCCCAAAACTTCCCAAAATAACCAAAATTACAAAAATACCTACAAATTTACCAAAATTATAAAAATACCCTTGGTGATCCAAACTTTTCAAAAACCCTCAAAATCATTTCAAATGTCTCCAAAACCAATTTTGACCCTTCAATTGAGCCCAATTTGATCAATTTGACCAACTTTGACCAAAAGCCTCAAATTGCCCTTAAAGGAATTCCCCAAATTCACTCTAAATGTCCATCAATTTGACCCGAATTTCCCCCCAATTTTAATTCTAAACTCAAATTCATTATGATCAAACTTAATTCAAACCAAATCCAAGTCCAATTGACCCACATTTGAGTCTAATTTCAACCCAAATAAAAAAGCCCCAATTTGGTCTAAAACAAAAATCCCACTCAATTAAACCCCCAAATCCTTCCAATTGCCCCAATTATGTATCATGAACTCTTTGAAACATCTCCACACACCATATTAAACCCCCAATTGATGTTAGTCAAGCTTCCATTTCACTCAAGTTCAACCCAAATAAAAAAATTTTCAAATTTGCCCCAATTTAGCCATGTGCCCAAATTCCACTAATTTAAATGCGCAAATCCTAAAATTGGCACCCAATTAATGTTGAGAACTCTTCATGACATTCCCCTTGATCATTTTGAACTCTTAATTTGGACTTAGCCTAACTCTAGTCTAACATAAACCCAAGTCAAACCCAACATCCCTTAATTAATCAAATGTCCAAATTCCTTCAAATTGAACCTCCAAATCAATTCAAAATCACTCCAAATCTTTTATAAACCCCTCATGAAAATAATCCACACAAAATTGATCAACCAATTGGGCTCAATGTCATGGCTACCCTAACCCAAACCCAACTTCAAGACAATTTAACCCAAATTGAACCCATGCACCAAAATTGATTATGCCATGCCAAAGTGACCAAAGTAATGACACCACAGCCACCAAGTGCACCATAAAAAATAAGATAGACTAACCTAGCCCACCAAGATGAGCTATGGACCAATGGTCCTCTGATTTAAGTGATTTCACTCCATATTTGGCCTAAACTTAAAATATCTTTGCCATCATTGCTTACTCTTGGGAGTTAGTCATAATTAGCCACACCCTGACCTCCCTGATCTCAGAGTTGACCAGACTCTGGCCAGCCACCACCCTAATTGTCGGAAATAGTCACCCCAAAAAAGCCTTAAATGACAAAAACCCAAAATTTGAACTCCTTGACTTGGCTCACTCCAATTAGATGCTTATGCCTGTCGGCTATTTTTATTTTTGAAAATATGATTTTAAAATTTAAATTTACTATAATATATAATGTAATTTTATATTTGTAAAAATTGTATCCTTTATTTTTGAAAAATGATGAAACCAGATAGACCTTATATATCTAATAGTTTAAATAGCTGAGCACGATACCATAAATGAAATGTCATCTTGAAGGATGAATGTATCGCTTATTGGTAGGCTTAACTATCTAAAATTAAAAGTTTATGACTCTATTTTGGTCTGCAAAATTTATAGCCGGTAAATTCCCCTATCTAATACACAAATTAGATAGGGTTTAGATTAAACTGGGTTCTTAAATCCCTATAGAGGCAAGCCTCTATAGTTAATCACATCTTAGACAATGGAAGTCTCCTAAGAAAACTCTCGATAAAGATCATAGGTTTTGTCTTCATGAATTCAACATTCAGGTTTCCACGATTGTTCATAAGAAAAGTCAAATGGGATAGATTCAAATAGAAATAGTTATTTCTGGAATCCAAAGGAACAAAAAGTAAGAGATGTCGAAGATACTGAAGAATGTTCAGTGACTTCTCAAACAAACCAATGATTTGGCTTTACGTTTTTGAAAGAGAAATTATGTGATATTTCAGTCCTGTAAATTATTTAGATATTCGAGACTTGAATCCACATTTCATATGTAAATGACCCGAGGAAATGTGAGCATTTATGTCGTACCGAACGATGACCTCGGAATCCTAAAAGTTTAGGGCTTATATCATACGATATAAAATAGTAGAAAGTCATAAAAGATAATGTGAGGAGTTACGTCGTGCGAAGATGAACTATCTTGATGTCCTATAAGTATGTTATTTAAATCTATCAAAATTCAGTAGAAATTTCTCCTGGTGTCTCTCTGTTGTTACCTCGACCGCCATCCGAAGATGAAATATCATTTGCACCAGATTTGTCGTCTCGATCGCTGCCCAGGGATGAATCATCAATTGACAATGTCATCGTCTCGTTCCGAGAAGAAGGGAAGAAGAATAGAGAAAAACTATGCCTCAAAAGGCCTTTCTTACAGGATTGTACAAACATACTAGAAGAAGTTATATTTAAAAGTTTGATTGTAGGTGAATGTCTATAGTACAATATAGTACAAGAAAGAAAAAATTGTGCAGTGACATACTGTAACAGGAAAAGACTGACGGAAAATTATGGAAATGAAGCAACATAAAGAAAAGAAAGACTATGGAATAAAAAAAATGTGCAGTAAAGAAACAAAACTGAAACATCTAAGTGTACCTGATTGAGTCTGGCGATGCTACAAAACATTACAATTGCATAAAATAAAAGGGGTTAGACAAATATTCGCAAATAATAAAAAAGGTTAAGTGCTGAGCATATGAAAATTTAAAGTGGAATATTAGCTTCTAATTTGGGTTTAGGCTCAGACTAGACCTCTTTTTCTCTTTTATCTCAATATCCTAGGGAAGTGATATATCAAAGTCAACCTACCAACATCAACTAGAGACAACCAACGAATCACCCCTATAATTAGACAGCCCTATACCATATTGTTTAAAAGATGTGTGAACAGAGTAGTATCCAAACTCACCAAAGTGTAGTGCACCTATACCTAAAATGTAGTATTTGAAATCATCAAAGTGTAGTGCACCTATATGTGAAATGTAATATCTGTCGTGCAGGGCGTAGTGTGTGGTTTTCGTTGTATGATACATCAGGTGCATTATGCTATTCGTAGTTCAGTGTATGAATTGTATAGTGAGTATGTGAGTGTAGTATCTATTTCTTGTGCAAATGTAATATATGTGTAGAACTTGTCGTACATGTTCTTCCCTAAGTATAACATCTGTGGAGTGTTTGTAGTATCTGTTCTTTCCTAAGTGTAGTATCTGTGGAGTGTTTGTAGTATCTGTTCTTTCCTAAGTAAAGTTTCTGTAGAGTGTTTGTAGTATCTATTCTTTTGTGGCTACCAATTCTCAAACATTTTGAAAATGGTTAAAGATGTTGACGATCTACGGGTGAAAGGGCATCACACTAATTGAATATTGATTTTTACTTTCAGCTATAAGAAGAGCTGATCAATGGTTCTCTTGCATCATTCCCTGTTACCCCTTGTCTCTAACTAATAGGCCACCTTGATAATTCATATGCTCATCCAACCGAATCTTATATATATTTCATATCAAGAAAATGAGAAGAGTGATCATTTAAGCATTTATATGGCATCCACCTTCCACCTTTAGGCTCAACTTGTAAACCTATACATGTAATTATTACATACTCCCTTAAATTTTCCAAGGATAAACAAATATTATAGCATTTAAAAATAACTCTCAAAGTTAAATGATGGTTTTCAACATATCCTCAAACAAAGGGCAGCAGAAGGAACAAAATTCAGGTTTCAAATGTATATTTCAAATAATAGAAATGATTTCTAACATATATTCAAGCAAAAACAACAAGAAGAACAAAATCTGCATGCCAAATGTATATCTCAAATCATGAAAAAATGAATTCCACTAAGTATTTGAACAAGGGGGTAGTAAGAAGTATAAAAACCTGCCCTAAATAAATTTTCAAACCATAAAAATGAATTCTAGCAGGTATTTAGAGAAAGCAAAGAGGGTAAAAATTGAGCCCCAAATATACTTCCGAAGCCATAAAATGATTTCCAACATGTATTCAAACAAGGGAAAGCAAAGATGGCAAAAACCGAGCCCCACATATGCTTTCCAAGCCATAAAATGATTTCCAACCTGTATTCAAATAAGGGAAAGCAAAGATGGCAAAAAACCAAGCACCACATATGTTTCCCAAGCCATAAAATGATTTCCAACATGTATTCAAATAAGGGAAAGCAAAGATGGCAAAAACCAAGCCCCACATATGCTTTCCAAGCCTATAAAAGTGATTTACAACCTGTATTCAAACAAGGGAAAGCAAAGAGGGAAAAAATCGAATTCCAAATGTATTTCCAAATCATTAAAATGTTCCCAATGTAAGAGTTGGAATAAAGTGAATTACAGAAAATATAATTGAATCTCCACATTGGAGTAATATCAAATCCAGCAAATGACCAAAAGGAATAGGCCATTACTAAGCTAAAACTGAGTCCAGCAAGTGGACAAAGTCTAAGCCATCACCAAGAAAAACCAAGCCACGAAGGGGGGCCAAATCTAGTCATCAAGAAACAGACCTGAGCCTAATAAAAGGGGCAAAAATTGAGCCTTTACTTGAGACACTAAAGTAGCCATTCAAAACACCGAATAACTCCAATGTATATTCAAATAAAAGCAATAGTAGCAAATCTGAGATATTAAAGCAGTTTTCAAAATTAAAAAAAAATGATTTCCAACATGTATTCAAATAAGGCAACAAGAGGAGAAAAAACTACTGGTCCAAAACAAATTCTTAAAGCCAAAAGATGATTTCCAATATGTATTTAAATAAGGCAGCATGAGGAGCAAAAATAACCGTAGCCTCAAGCTGCTATTCCAAACCAAAAATAATCTCCAAATATGCACTTGAATAGGGGTAGCAAGAAGTAAGAAAATCACAAACCCAAAATAAGCATTCAAAACTAAAACATATCTCCATTATATGTTCAAATAAGGGGGCACCAAGAAGCATAAAAACCGACCCCATAAAACATTCACATATAGCTTAAAGAAATCTTGAACATGCTCTCACGAAGCGTTAACAAAATAGAGAACCTGAAGACCTCTATGCTTTCTTTCTAATCATAAATTCTATTCAAAATATGTAATCTAAAGTATTTATTACAGACTTTAGATAACTAAACATAAATCCAAAATGACTACATGCGATTCAGGGAGTAAATATAGACTTTGATTAAAGGAAATAATGAACACAAAATATATCGTACAACCACGATCATCTTCGTTGAAATATAAAGTAAGAATTTCTATGCTATAGTGAAAACAAGATCATGAACATGAGCAAAATTTTGTGAATCCATGAATAAAGCATTCCACCAATCGAAGAAAGTGGAGAAAGAGAAATGTAGATTACTAACAGGATTTTAGGATCAAAAGGGTTCAAGCGAGCCGATCCTTCAAACAATTAAGAAAAAAATCGCACCAGTTGAGTGAGTTTGATCAAGGATCACGGTCAAAAAAATAATCCCTTAAGGCATTGTGAGAGGGGGTATTTATAGTCGGACAACGAGAAGAGATGTTTACCGACGGAGTCACTGGAGGTGAGAGGAATACGCTACAAACTGCAAGAAACCGACCAAGATGTGAGAAGGAAGGTACCCATACTCGTTTGGGTGAGAAAAATTGTTAGAGATGGGCTACCGTCGAAGTCACCGGCGACAAGGCCTCGGAAATGAGGAAGGTGACCTCCGGAGACAAGGGCTTCCTCACCCACCGGCTAGGGTAAAGAATAGGGGTGTGAGGTGAGGAATCTAGGGCACGTAAGGGGAATTAGATTTAGGAATTTTCTTTTTTTTTTAAACATTTTATATAATATATATATATATATATATATATATATATATATATATATATATATATATATATATATATATATATATATATATATATATATATATATATATATATATATATATATATATATATATATATATATATGTATATATATAATCTTTTTATTGTTAACAAAAAAAATGTCAAATTTCATGCAACTTACTTGTTCGTAGTGCCCTAGCAAAATGGGTGTCCTTCCTAGCAAAAATTGACTTCTCGGACGCAACGGCGCAGTCCGTTTTGTCACCCGGGGTCACCTAGACAACTTCGTTGGCGATCACGCCAAACTAACTTTGATTCACGTGCAACACGTCAAATGAATTTATTTTGACCCGATCAGAGCCATTTAATGAGTAAGATAAAAATATTGATCGGTCTTCGCATAAGCAACAACCAAAGTCAAATACGACGCTCGCAATGCCAAGTCAAATGTCTCGCACGTCCCGGGGTTTCCTATGTCTTTCAAATTTCTATAGGAGTTCAATTTGAGCTTCAATATGTTCGATTTTCAACCAAATTAATCGAATATTGAGGATCTAAAATCGTCTATATGAAATGTAAGGTGCGAAGAAATGGCTTGAATTTCTAAGGGGTGTGGGTCCCAATCTAGTCCTCTAAGAGGGTCAACATAGGGAAACCTTAAGGCTGGATCCTAGGGTATTTAGAGAATGGAAGACCTCAAAATGAGGTCAACAAGCATGACGCGCCTATTGGCGTTGACCGAAATGATCAACCTGATTACTCAAGAATGTCCAAGTAATCATACTTGGGACAAATTGAATGTCAAGTTCGAATTGAGGTGGTGTCGGATTTTCGCTGGTGATTGGCGAGCATAACTTGAAATCACTGTCATGGATTTGAGTTTTCAAATTGCTTTTGAAATATGTGCCAACGGAAGATTCAATATTTGACAATAATATCAAAGAATGTGTGGAAGAAGAATCAAGATTAAACCTTATCCCAAAGGATGTAGAGAAATAAGTGAAGCAAGAAGACTATATCAACTCAGAATATCGCTGGGGAAGTTATATCTGAGCTAAGTGGTGATAGGAGCATATATGTCACACTAGAAAGGAAGGCACTGGGACTCACATCCAACCTAAGTGGTGATAAGGAAAATATGTCTGCTACATTTGGTAGGAAAGCATTGGGACTCACATCCATCCCAAGGGGTAGCGAAAAATGTTGGTCATGCTAGGAAGAAAAGCACGGGGACTTGCATCCAACCTAAATGGTGACTAGAAAGAGAAAGAAAAAAAAAGTCTGCTACATTGGGGAGGAAAGCACTGGGACTCACATCCAACCTGAGGGGTAGCAAAAAGATTAGATTGAGAAGGAAAGGTCGGGGACTCATATCCAACTCAAGAGCTGATCGAGGGGAATCAAAATTTAGGTACTGACCCCGAAATGAAAATTGAAATTTGAGTATCAATATCAAAAAGAGAATTGAAATTTAGGTACCAACCTTGAAGGGAGGGAATCAAAATTTAGGCACTGACCCCCGAAATGAGAGTTGAAATTTAGGTATCAACATCAAAAAGAGAATCGAAATTTAGGTACCGACCTCAAAGGTGGGGGAGTCAGAATTTAGGTACTGACCCCAAAATGAGAGATGAAATTTGGGTATCAATCTCGAAAAGATGTACAAAATTTAGGTACCGACCTCAAAGAGAGGGAATCAGAATTCAGGTACTAAACCCAAAATGAGAGTTGAAATTTAGGTATCAACCTCGAAAAGAGAATCAAAATTTAGGTACTGACCTTGAAGAGAGGGAATCAGAATTTAGGTATCAACCCCGAAATGAGAGTTGAAATGTATGTATCAACCTCTAAAAGAGAATCAGAAGTTAGATACTGACCACAAAGAGAGGGAATCAGAATTTAGGTACTGACCCCAAAATGAGAGTTAAAATTTAGGTATCAACCTTGAAAGGATAATCAAAATTTAGGTACCGACCTTGAAGATAAGGAATCAAAATTTAGGTACTAACCCCGAAATGAGAGTGTAGGAAGAATGTCAAGATATGTGAAGCTCTGCAAAATTGTGAGAGAAGGAATCGAACCCAAGGGAATGTAAAAACGATCGATTTGTGGCCAAAGAGGATAGTAAAGCAAAATTTTCTTTTGGAATTTCATGATGATGATTATTATTATTATTATATATATATATATTGAAAATTATTTATTGTTTATTGCAAGTTAATTATATATACATATCTATTTAGTTATATATATCTTAAATATTATTCATTTATAAATTTATTATATATATATCATTCTTGATCGCTAGCCTTCCTCAGAATTAGGGCAAATCAAATTTATTTATTTTCTTAATGAATTGCCCAAATCTGTATTCACAACTGTGAAAAGAAGTTCGAATATATTGTCTTTAAATTGTTATACCATAAATATAATCTGATGTCGAATACAATGTTGTTTGATTTCATGTAATCAAAACATCCTCTAGAATCATTACTGTATAGTTCATATATCCAAATACTTTCTTATTCATCAATACTGAAGACACGTGATTGAATCCAGTCTTGTGTATCATCTAATTGTATTTATTTTGTCGTTAGTTGTGTTGTAATAGTAGGCTATATAAGGACTAGCCTCATCTTTTAACATATCATTGGAAAATTAGAAACGATCTCCTAGATTTATATTGAGGTGTGTTGTCTTTAAACAACTTACAAATTAAAAGGCCGCAAGTTCTCGATCTCAGGATCGGGTCTGAACCGAAGTGGTACTTTATCCTCATTCATTCTCCTTAGGGTTATTGAAACCCTCGGATATGACACTCTAGGGATGTAGTGTTTGGCTACATCCACGACATTTCCCTTTAATATCAACACAGAGCCCACAGGCAAAGGAATTTCTATGGAGCCTTGAAATTCTCCATCACCAATAATCTGAATCTCTATTCCGAACATGATGTTGCATTTGTTTAAAAATGATACCGTGCTAAATATCCTTGCAAAATCATGATGATCGAAGTGTGAAGGAATGCAATCACCAGCTTCAAAGATATTAACTATACAGCTGTTTGGAATACAATCTGCTGGAAGTATATGCCAGGTCACCAATCGTTTGATTATCCTCTTGATGAATGACGGTAACGGGTCAACCTCATCATGACGAATTATTTCGGGAGGATTTCCTTCTTTATCTCGAGCAAAATTATAACAACAACCGTATTGCATCGTAACTCTTCCTTTACCCCATTTCCATTTTCTCTGCTCAGAATATGTCCTTCTTCTTAGTCGACAAGCGCGTCCCATTTCTCGTTCTAAAAAGTCACGTTCTACAATGTCGTCTTGTGCACTGCTGGTAAACACGTTGGTGTGCAGTTCCAACCCTTCAAGTGTATTAACATATTTGCGCTAAAACCTTTGGAAGTGCTCAAAATTGTGTTTTCTCACCTTTTCATATTTCTCCATTTCATGCTCTAGAATGATCTGCAAAGGACGCTTCCTGTTCACAAATTGGGGAATATAAGGTTCAACTTCCATGATTCTTTCTTCAAACTTTTCTTCTTTGAAAATTACCCCTTCTTCAGCTTTAATGGATTGAGGTGGCATTTCAACTGGCTGATATGGGGCTTTCCCTTTCAATTTGCTCACCATCTAAGCAATAATATATATGTCTTCCCCTTATTTTTTCAATTGTTCCAGCATCTTGTGGATACGGTGATTTCGATTCCTCTTCTACGTATGAGTAAGTGTTGCCTTATCTTCTGGCTGATCGTCGGTAGGAGTAGCACCAACAAGCTCGCCCTTAGAGGTCATTATCATTGACTTCATCCACTTAATCACAGCATTGCTTGATTCAACCTCGTCAATTCTTTCTAATTTCCTTTTCTTCTCAACAGCGAATTGATTCTTATTTTTGAATTTTAGCATAGGCCTTTGCTTACAAAATTCATCTTTGTCCACCACAATTAAAGCTGAACTTTCATTGAAATCAAATTCAATCACCACTTCTTCAACTTTCGCTTTACCAAGAGCAAAACCAATGTCATTCTTGAATGTGAAGATCAGTCTTCCTCCTGACATTCTCTTGCATTAAAATAGGAAAACAATCAGTATGTCAGATCGGGCATTTAAGCAAGAACAATATGATTTTTTTTTATTTATTTAAATACATATATATTTATATACATGTATATAACAAAAATGTATTTCTTATGTACATATCTTAATTTATATTTCTTCATTGTGGTGGTTTCTCCCCTAGCTCTGCTAGGGTTTCTGTCTCAATGTTGATGTTTTGCTTCTCCCTGCTCTTCCCTGACTGTGTTTTTGGTTGTCCCCATCTTTCTTCAGTTTCATGTTGGTGTTTCACTGGTTTGGAGGTTTCTTGGTTGTTGTTGTCTTTTCTTGAGCTCCTGAGTTACTGTTCTATTGCTGGTAGCTTTCTCTGTTTGTCCCCTTGTGCTTGTTGTTGTTGTTGTTAATGGCCTCCTTTATTCCCATTGATTTAGAAACTAACATCTAATGGTCTAAAGCCACTTTTGTTGATGTGGTGGGGAAGGGTTTTGAAACTTTACGAAATATTGAGAACCTTGTGTTTCCTCAAGCTTACCATGATGCTGCTTTTGGTAAAGAAGATTGCCCCTTTGTGAAATCTTTATGCAGAAAAGGAGGTAAGGTGGCTGTTGTTTTCTCTGATCAGAAAATTTGCTCTTTGGCTGAGGCTCAAAAATTGACCCTGATGGGTAAATTTCAGTTCAACCATCAAAAAATGGATGAAATAAGGAAGTATTTTGATTATTTAAAGATGGTAGGTGCTTGGAAAGTTGGATTGATGGATGGAAGGCATATAATGATTCAATTAGCAAAGGTAGAGGAGTATGCAAGGCTTTTTGCTATACAAGTTATCTTTTTGGATGGTATTTCTATGAAACTGCTTAAATGGACTATTGATTTTGATCCTTCAAAGGAACCCCCAATAGTTCTTAGTTGGTTTAAGCTCTCTGGACTGAAGCTTCATTTTTTCAACCACCAAGTTCTGTTTACTATTGGCACTGCCCTTGGAAGACCCATGAAGCTTGATGCTCCCACATTTAACCTCTCTAGACCTTCTGTGGCTAGATCCTGGTGGAAAGGGATATCACTCAACCTAAAATTGATGAAATATGGTTGGGCACTGCTAACAATGGCTATTGGCAGAAAATTGCTATGGAGAAAAGGCCATATTATTTCCATAATTACAAGATGTTTGGGCACACTGACAACAGATGTTTCAGACTGCATCCCAAGAAAAAGATTTCAATCTCTGAACATTCAACTTTCCCTAAACAACAACTTACTTCACCACAGATGGACCCAAGTTCTCCCACCAAGTTTCAAAATCCTAAAATTGATTTGATACCTACTTCAAATATACCTACTTCAAATACCCCTACTTTTGAATCCCACCCTTGGTTGAATTCCAATCTAAATCTCCTCTAGGTGGAACCTCCGATTTGCCCCCCCCCCTCTCCACTCTTGCCCCTTCCCAACCTAAGGATCTCATTCCTCAAGCTAAGTCATATATCCTCATAGCTGGTGATGTCCTTCCTGTTGAAGGCTCCTCTGAACCTTCTACTAACTTGATCCCTTTGCCCCCCTACCCCTATTGAGGTTCCCTCTTCTCGTTGTGAAGCTCCTGTTGGAGTGTGTTCTGAATTGGGATCAGCTGTTTTGCCCAAAGTCATAGTTTTGACTCCTTCAAATAAGGATCACACTGATCTTCCTGCACTGCAGTCCAATAATATCAATGTTGTGGAAGATAATGTGGTTCAACAATTGAACTTAGATCTAGAGGTAGAATGATAGATCCATCAATCCAAAAAGAAAAAGAAGTTGTTGCATGAGCTGAAGCAAAATGCTGCCACCTCTGGAGAACTCATGTCCAAAAGTTTGGAATCTCTCTAGAACAAGAAGGAAAGGAAAAATGATCAATGATTAACCTCCTTTGCTGGAATGTTAGGGGATTGACACATCCTAGGTCCCTAGCCAACTTTTAGAAAAGGACAAGAAATTTGAGTTTATTGAAGACTGTTTAAATGCCTTTGAGTTATTAAAAGAAAATCTAATCACAACCCATTTAATAGTTTCACCTAACTGAGATAAACCATTCAAACTAATGTGCGATGCTAATAATTATGTTGTTGGAGCTGTTCTTGGACAAAGGTATGATAACATTTTTAAAGTTATATACTATGCTAGTAAAACTCTAACGATGCTCAAATTAAATACAATGTTACTGAAAAAGAGTTACTGATTATTGTGTATGCTTTTGACAAATTTAGATCTTATTTAATTGAGACTACATGTGTTGTGCACACTGATCACTCTGCTATTAAATATCTGATGCAAAAGAAGGATGTCAAACCAAGGTTAATTAGATGGATATTTTTTATGCAAAAATTTGATTTTGTGGTTACTGATAGAAAGGGAACTGATAACCAAATTGCTAATCATTTGTCGAGATTAGAATATCATGAATTATCTGACACCGATAATGAAATTGCTGACAATTTCCTTGATGAACAACTCTATAATATTAATGAGTGGAAAATATCATTGCATGCTGATATTGTTAATTATATTGTAAATAATATTTTGCCATCTATGTTGACATTGCAACAGCAAAAAAAATTCATTCATGATGCGAAAGCATATTTTTTTGATGAGCCTTATCTATATAAACAATGTAAGGATCTTATTATGAGAAGATGTGTACCTTGTGAAGAAACTAAACTTATTATTCAGAAATTTCATGATTCTAAATTTGGAGGACATTTTGGAACTGATAAAACTACTTATAAAATTTTACAAGCTACATTCTATTGGCCTACTCTCTTTAGAGATGTTTACAGATACATAAAAACTTGATATCAATGCCAACAAGTAGGTAATATATCTAGAAGAAATGAAATGCCTCTAAATTTCATGTTAGAAATTGAGATCTTTGATGTTTGGGGATTGGATTTCATCGGACCATTTATTCCTTCATCTGGAACTTATACATATTAGTTGCAGTAGACTACGTTTCAAAGTGGATTGAAGCACAAGCTTTACCTCGTTGTGACGCTAAAAGTGTTTCAAGATTTTTAATGAAAAACATTTTCACTAGATATAGAATGTTGAGAGTGATTATCACTGACGGATGATCCCAATTCAGGAATAAATACATTCAGATATTGGCAGAAAAGTTTAATGTTATCCATAGAATCTCTACTTCCTATCACCCTCAGACCAGTGGGTTAGCTGAAGTATCTAATAGAGATTAAACAAATAATGGAGAAGACTGTGAACCCTAGTAGAGTAGATTGGTCTACTAGACTAGATACTGCATTATGGGCTTACAAAATTGCTTATAAGACTCTCGTTGGAATGACTCCTTTTAGGTTGATTTTTGGAAAGACTTGTCACTTACCAGTAAAATTGGAGCATAAAGCATATTGGGCGATCAAAAAATTTAATTATAATTTGAATGATGCTAGTGAGAAGAGATTGTTAAAAATGAATGAATTAGAAGAATTAAGAAATGAATCTTATGATAACGATAGAATTTATAAGGAGAAACTAAATTTATGGCATGATCGGAAGATTAACCAGAAGAACTTTGAATCAGGACAAGAAGTTTTGCTTTACAATACAAGGCTGAAGTTTTTCCCTGGGAAATTGAAGTCTCATTGGTTAGGACCCTTTAATGTGACTCGAGTTCATACTTACGGAGCTGTTGAAATTGAAGATCAAAAGACTGGGAATAGATTTAAAGTAAATGGAAACAGATTAAAGCTGTATTTTGAGGGTAAAATACCATATTTTAAAGAGGTTTTAATGGTCAGTCAAACTGAATAATATTTGAATAGGTCGGGCTGACGACGTTAAACCAAGCGCATTATGGGAGGCAACCCATAGTTATCTTTTATTTTATTCTTATTGTGATTATAGTGTTTTTATTTGAAATTGTTGTTATTTTATGGTAGTATTAAACTCTACTACTCATATTTACCCTTAAATCATCATAAAAATTGGATCCATAGATAAAATTAAAACGCGTTCAGACTAGAGCGAAACTGTGAAATTTTTGCCTTGGGCGCCGACGGCGGGCTCGACTCCACCGACGACAGGTTTTCCCGAGAGTCCAGATAATTATTTCTCAAGGCTTGTCGACGGCGAGAATGGCGAGATGACGGTTTGTAGAGTTTGAAATGTCAGTTTTTGGTGGTTTTATGCAAGATTTACTAATTATAAACTTCCAAACATGGTTCTTAAATTCATAATACGCAAAAATAAATTAAAACTCCACCAAATTCATCCCTATGGCTTCCAATTCCACTGAAAACCATAGATTTTGAGTGTTCAACCGGAGAAAGTTCATTAGTTTCGAGGCGCAATGAATCTTCAACAAAGTGCTGACAAAGAGGAGATTAATCAAAGAAAGAGGATTTGTGAATCGAGGATTGAACAATCCTTCGACGGTAATTAAAGAGATCATTGTGCGGTGATGATGGGATGTGTTGTGCTACACTACTGTCGCCGTAGTCGTTCCTGTGGTGAAGGAGTTTTATGCTAATTTGCATGGAATCAACCAGGGAGTCGTCTATGTGCAAGGTGGATGGATAACTTTTACTCCGGCACGGATTAATGAGCTATATATGATCGAGAATGTTCATGTTTGCCATTATTCCAATTTTGTCCCGACAAGAAATCTGATGAATGAGATCTATAAATTTTTGACAGATGATACTGAAGCTGGGAAATGAAAGAAAATGGGTATGTTAGTTTCTCTGCTACACTTCTAAACCCCGTTTCTAAACACTTACACTTCTTCATTTCTACAAAATTATTACCTACAATGAGGATCGGTAAAGTTATTAAAGAAACTGCTACTCTAAATTACTGTATTCAAATGGGACTGCTGATTGATATTGGATCGATAATTTTGAAGTCTGTTTTGGGCCTGATCGTTCATGGATCAACTTATGGGCTTGGACATCCTTCAACAATCTTCTTACTCTATAGTCAGTTCCAGGTATCTTATGAGAATTGGGAAAAGGTACTTCTACCTTGGAAGCCCTTGGAACCCATAAGTTCCCAGTCAATGAAGATGAGAATGATATGAATATTATTACAGATCAATCGTCTCAGAATTCCCTTCCTATTCAGCCTCTAGTTCCAGACAAGACACTAGTGATCCTGCGCAGAATCAAAAAATTGGAGAAAGAGGTACAAAATTTTATGAATGCAATTAACAATATCTCTGATTTTTTTATCATCTAAACTGGAGGATGAAAGAGCATTTTGATCACTCTAGACATATCGAAGGAAGTTTGATACAATTAATGAGAAAGATGGGATTGATAGAAGAGGACTCTACTGAAGAATTCTCATACTGACCCTTCTATAACCTCTTCATTCATGTTCAATCGATGGGCGATATCAGAGGAGAAACAAGCACTGAATCAGAGGAGTAGTAGATTTACTTTACTACTTATATATCTATGTGTGTGATTTGACTTGAACCTTTTGTGTTTTCTTTACTTTTGAATTTTGCTTTTAGATCTCACTATAGTTGAGATTGAGCATAAAATGTTTGTTTTCAGTGTTTAGAGTGTTGTAGCTTGGATTGCGACGCTGAATTGATGTATTAAGGTTGAGAAAATACCAAACTTATGTGTGTCGTATAACATATATTGTAACCCTTGGATTTTATATATATTTATGATATTTTGTGTTGTGAATTTTTATTTGTGTTAGTTCATCATTTAATCACTTAAATTTATGTATAGAATAATTGAACGAATGTCGACGAGGCTTGAAATTGATCGAAATAGCAAAAATTTGGAATTGAACTAATTTTGAAAATCTCGTCGACAGCGCCATCGATGCCGCAGATGGAGGATTTTTCCCGAGACATAGGCTATTTAATTCAATAGAGCTCGCCGAGGGCGCTGACGACCACGCCGATGGTGAGATACCAAAAAAATACTTTTAACCATGATTTTGCCAAGTCAACCATCATTATTCATCATCCACTTCCTCTTAAAAAATGAAATTTTTGATCTGGGCTTGAAGATCTTGGATTTAGGGCGATTTCAAAGCTTTTAGACACTGGATATAGTTATGGGATTTTGATATATGATAGTGATTCATGTACTTTTGTTTTGTGATTTTGTGATAGAGATAGATATATATTTACAGTTAGATAATTTTTAATTATTGTTATAAATGTTTAGTTTTGTACTTATTTCAAAATTTCATTGCCCAACAAATTCTCTAATGATTTATATGTATAGAAAGCTCCTAATATTACAGACCAATTAAAGTAAAAATTTTGAGAAGGAACTGCAAAAATTTCAGAAAGAAGAAAATGTCTAAAGTGTTGAGGTATGATTTATATTTAGAATTTTTCTTTCCACATGTATCATTCCATATTGAAAAATTAAGTTTGGGGGAGGAAAGAAAAAGATTAACTATTATATGTTCTCAATTTAAATATTTTCAAAAATTATTAATTTGATTTTTTTGTAGTGAATTTAATTCAAATAACTATATTTTGTAGATATTTAAATATTATGGTAGATTTAAAGGAATATTTTTGTAAGAAAAATTAATTTTATAGATTAAGATATTTAGTATAAGAGAATCAGACTATAGTTAACTATTTAAAGTAAGGAAAGCTATATTTTAAAATATTAAGAATCTTATAAATTCATTTGAGAAGAAAATATTGGGGTTCAATGATGTAAAAGCTATGAAATACTTATAAGGTAAATGAATGCTTTGAGCTTCAAATTTAGAAAAAGAAAAGTGAAGTTCAAAATTATTAAAGGCTATCTAGATATAAAATCTTCACTTGAAAAAGAAAAAGAAATGAATGACAACAATCCCTGAATATATATATATATATATATATATATATATATATATATATATATATGATTGAAAGCAATCCAAAAGAAAAAATATATATAATTGAGGAGAAGCTTGAGGAGATGCCTAATCAAAAATTGGCTTCACTTGGACCTACCTAAAGGAAAACCTAAATACATTCCTGAACTTATATTTATGGAATAACATCTTTTACTAGTAATATTCTCATGAAGTTCCTATCATTTGAATATTTTAAGTGACTTGATATTACAACATATAGTCATTATTGATATGAATAGAAAATTATAACTCTTAAACTTGATGACTAGATAGTCTTGTACCTACAGAGTTAATTTAATTACTTGAAATTTTTCTAAAAATCTGACTATGGTATTTGCTTAAATCAAACTTATAGCATTTTTGAATTAAAACTTTACCATAGTAGATCATAACTTTTATGTAGTAGTAAAATTACTTGAGGACAAGTAATAGTTAAGTTTGAGGGATTTTGACCAAAGAAAAATATGTTGAGATTTTCATACCTATTTTACACTGATTTTGATGGTATTGCACTTTAAAGAAAGGTATTTTAGATGTTTTGTTGCAGATATATTGAATTATGGTTATTGGAGCAAAAATATGCAAAAAGGAACAAATTTGGAGCAAAAAGGACCAAAATATGAAGATTTGATCTTGGGCGCCGTCGGCGACGAGTTTTTCTCAAGAGTCTAAAATTAAATATTCTAGAAGGCTACCGACGGTGCCATCGAGGCCGCCGACGCCGAGCACGTTAGTTCTCTCAACAGATACATTGAATGTGGATGATTTTTGAAGGGACGCTTGGGCAACTCTTGAAAACTCCTTTACCACTTTTAAAGAAACATTTGGAGGCCGAAAAAGGGTGTCCACGGGGTATCTATGTGTGTCCATTAGAGTGTAGAGAGTGATTAGAATTGTGAGGAATTCTTCGAGAGATTGTAAGAGTGGAAGGAAAGTGAGAGATTTCTTCCTCCTTGTTACCGCTTCGAAGGAGATTTCTGTTTGTTGTAAAGAAAGGAAGAGATTCAGAGGAACTTCAAAGAGTTTGGTCGGGGAGGAATTAGAGATAAGTTGTATTTACTTATTGAAGTTTTTATGACTTTGCTATTATATATAAATTCCAAGTTTTGTTGTATCTTCTCCATGTGTTCTGAGTAGTTTTCTCTGTCTTTCTCATTGTCTTGAGATTTTGTGAAATGGTTATTTGAATTGGTTGTGCCATGAGAATGTTAAAGAGGTTGTGATGATCTTTTCACTTCAATCTTAATTTACATTCAATCTGGCCAATTGATTTGTTAAAATATGTTGAGTTTTACAACTAAGGTGAATATTACATACAAGATTTAGGGAGGTCAAAGTCCTTGAAAGTTGGGTGAAAATAAATAGGGAAATAAAAATTATCGGGTGTAGAATTGGAGATTTTAGAGTGACAGACTAAAATCCTCAACTTGGTCCTATCGTTTGGGTGTTGAAGTGTACATGTTAGCCCTCACGCGAGGGGAATGTGGGAGCTCCAAAGTGAGAGCTGATATCCTCCCAGCGTAGCCCTAGATTCAGTAACCAAGCATAGGATTAGTAAATGATCTTTATGCCTGGTCTAAAGGGTAAAGAATAGGTATGCTTCTATTTGGCACAATACAATTTGAACTAAATCAATTTATCCATTCACTTAAATTTCTTGACAAGGAGAATGATGTTTTCTTATATATTGAACTTCACATTAGAAACTTTTTTAGTAGAATTAGTTAATTAAGAGTTTTTTAAAATTATATTTTTATTTCAGTTGTCTATTAGTGACAAATATGTAATTTGAACTATATTGTTGGGATTAAGTATTGATTTTTTAAATCTTAGTTCGTAGCCTCTAACATTACTCCTTGTGGGATCAATATCTAGGACTCCATTAGAGCTCTGTATTACTTGAGCGATATGTATACTTGCGTTGATAAGTGGGACTTTGCAATTATTGAATATTTTATACACATCTTTATCAAATCTATAACTGCTATCAAGTTTTTGGCGTCATTGCCGGGATTTAAATCTTCTAGTAGTAGTATCAAATTCTTGTATTTTTAAGCAGATATAAAGTTGTTGTCATTAATCTTTTAAAGTTGGGATTCTACGTAAGCATACGTATCGTTATCAAGTAATATAAGACTTTCTTTTTAAGTTCCAAATATCTATCCCACGGGGAAGGTTTAAATTTGAAATGATATATTACCTAGGAAATTCACAGAAATCAATCAAAATTATTGTCACTAATTTTAAATATTTAAGATATTGTCAAAGTTAAATTATTTACTACTAGCAGAATTTAAAAGCAGGTTTCAAAATTAATATATTAAACAATCAAACTATGTTTTTGTGATGAATTTTTCTAATGAGAAAAAATATCTTTCCAACAACAATGAACTTTTGGTGAAATGAGATGAGATAAATGGTTTAGATATGTATTGTGCCAAATAAGGGCAATTTTAATTCTCTACCCTGATTCAGTATTATAGAAACTCATTGGCTAATCTTAATTTTAGTCCCTAAATTTGTGGCTAGGCTAGGAGGATACTGACTCCCACTCCAGAGCTCCCACTTGTCTTCCCGTGAAGGCTAACTCTTGCTTTAGTTTTTAAGCACTAAAATTGAATTGGAAATTTTTAGTCTGTCACACTAGAAATCTTCAATTCTACACCCAACAAAGTATATTTCTCTACTTATTTGCATTCAATCTCATGAAAAAAATACTCCTTCATGGACTTAAATGTGATTCTCACTCTATTATATAACTCATACTCCATTTCTCAGATCATATGTTTCACAACTTATTTTAACAATTCAATTGATCATATCAAAAAATAAATTAAGAGCGGAGTTGAAAAACCAGCACAATTTATTTTAAATTTTAACATTGGCACATCCACATTATCTTTTCATTTCACCATATCTCAAAGTAGGGAGAAATATAAAGGAATCTACTCAAACTTCATGAGAGAGATACAATAAAACACAAATTTCATATATAAAAGAAAGTTTATACAACAATAATAAACAAATAACAATTATTTTAAGCAACTCTTTCTCAACAAAAATCCTTTGTAGCCTCTTATAGAAATTGTAGGAAGAAGAAATCTTTCACTTATCTTCCTCTCCAACACTTCTTAGAGAAGAATTCACACTTAAACTCACCACAAAAGCTCAAATCTATAAAAATTATAACTAACTAATGGTGTGGAATGTAGGTGTGTTGAAATTTGTGGAAGAAGTTGAAATTGTGTGGGGGGGTTTCTGATCAAATTTCAGCCCTAAATAAAACCCAGGTCAGTTCTCTAATAGGTGCATCCAAAAGCTCTTCAAAAAGAGTTCAAATTCATCAAATCTTCTAGAAACAGGGTTTCCACCGACACTGGCTCCAGAGGTATGTAATTAAATCCAAAGTTTCTATCAAACGACACCTAGTCTGGCGCTGTCGACACTAAACAAATTTTGAACTTCTCCATTTTTTCTCCAATTTTTTTCTTTTTTGCTTCCTTTTTGCTCTAAGTTCTCATAATCAACAACCTGCAATTAAACATAGAAAATAGCTTCCATTAAAGTGCAATATCACTAAAAAATAGGTATAAAATATGGGTCTAAAAATACATATATTTTTGTTGTATCAGGGCACATGAGAGAGTGTGGGGTATAAGTCCTTAACCTCTAAAACTTCCTTTAAAAAATAGATGATGATGGTGCACAAGTCTCGCTCTGTCTCTAGTAGAGCTAAAAAATATTATGTGAGCTCTTTTAGGATTTTTGTGCACAAAAAAAGAGTGTAATAACTTTTTGCTTGAAGTTTAGGAATTTAATTACTCCTCTAATTATCCATTGAACCATCTGAGAGCCAAGTCTCTCAAACTTTTGCAAAAGTGTTAGCACTTTAGTGTGTCATTCATCTTGAGTGAACAGGCAGTCGATTCAAAGGACATGATTTGATAACACAATGTTTGTTCATAACTAGTAAGGTTGAAGTGTTAAAATATTGAATCACTATGGTGGCTCGGTATCAAAATTCCGCTTAGAGAGTGCATTCTTTGGCTATCAAGGTGCATCAGTACACCTGATTGAATGTCTATCGATTAGCGTTGGCCCTTCAATGCCATTATATTGGGTTTCATCCTTCATTTCCAAGTTCAAGGGGTACTCTTTTACCATTAAGTATGGGAATATCTATCTAGGGGTTCTTACTCCTAAATTTGTGCAACTCTGATCATTTTCATATGATCCTTCAGATTCTAGATCTAGTGGACCATAATTTTTTTGTGCACTCCACGTTGTCATCAGTCTCTCTCTAATGAGTTCATTATCCTTACATGGCTCCTCTTATTATTGGTGGCATGATCCATGCTCATTATACCTTTCAAAATATTGAATCCAAGATTATAAATGAATAACACTGAAGGAATAGATCATAATTAAGGGGGGAGAGAGAGAGAGAGAGAGATGAATAGTGATAAATCATGTATTATTTTTTGGAATGATTTTCCTATTTCTAGAGGAAGTAGTACAATGGTGATATTAAATTTTTACCTTCTTCTAAAAGGGAGTTGTACTATGGTATTTCTAGTATTTTACAAGTATGGGCTTATCATCCAATTATCTTCTAGTTCGGTCAGCTAAGCTTAGTTGACTTCAGGTTGACAGTGTCAACTCAGTGACTGAGCCTAATCAATATGATTCAATTGGTTGTTACGGCCTGGTTTGTTTTTTTTATCCTTATTATATTTGTTTTTTTTATCCTTATTAAGGAGTCCTTAGAGTATCTCAGGATGGTCAAAGATACTTTTTACAACTGAAAATTCCTTCAGATCGGCTTTGTTGGGGATATGATATCACATCAAATCGGCTTTTCTTTAAAGATTAGCTCTGACAATCTTTGTCTCATTTTTTGTTGGATGGCATGTGCTTGCATTATCCAACTATCTTTTTTTCCGCCTCTTGGTTCAGGAAGTTTTGGCCTAGTGGTCTTAGCTCCTATGGCTTTACTTATTCGGTCAGGTGGGCCTAACAATCTCTGGCAGGTGGTCAACCTCTGTCATGCTTTTTTCTAGTAGATTATTAGATTTTTTTACAATCAGTGCAGACAACTTGTTATGTAAAAATTCTAAGATAATATTAAATTTCTTTTGTATGTCATATTAAATGTTTTATTCATTTGTTAAAACACAAAATGTATAAATTTCTTATGCAAATCTTTTTCCCAATGGAAAGAACAAATTACAAACTCAATAAGTCAATGCAATGCTTGTGTGAGATTTCTTATGCATGCAAAACTGAAGATATTTGTAAATTGTATGAGGTAATGAAAAGCACATTACTGTTAACCACTTTTGAATTTTCTTAGTTCAACTAGATTAAGAAGAAATTATAACAAAATGGTGAAGGTGGAACTTGATTTCTCTTGTAATGTCACCATTACTGAAAGAAGATTATGTGCATTTTTTATATTTAAATTTTTTTTATTTAATTATCATTATATTTCATCAAATAAATGATGGCAAACCATTTAGCATCGAATTTGATACCTTACCACCCACTCTTATGTCTACAAGGGCATAATCAATTGACTAAGTATCAAGAAATCACACACCTATATATAATCTCCTACTTCCAAAGGATGAAAGCTCACTGATGTCCATTTTAATTACAAGGGATCTTTAGGAGAGTTAGCAGTACTCTTCTATTCTCCCTATAAATGTTTAAAGCATAAATCCTCAAAATTTGTTGTTTTATGATTGAGTCCAATTTCATATAGAAACCCTTCTACATCTCTCTCATCCTTCAACCATTATATTTTATTTACTACAATGCAATACACAATTTATCATTTTCTCTTTCAATATGAGATTGCCCTACCTCATTATGCAATAGATGTTGGATAAAAAATTAACCCACACGAAAGACTTCTAATTGTATGCCCTTCATTCATCTTTAAAAATGTTAGATCTCTTTCCTCTCCTTAATAGCTCAATCCAATTCTTAGGATCAATCAAAGACTTCCCACTTTTTCCTCCAAATGGAGAAGTATTTTGGGTTGCATGCTCATCCTTTAGTATTATTCTTCAATTATGCTCCTTCTTAAGCATGAGGTGCCTTTCTATGAAAAAATAAATTTTATTTCGTTTAATATGAAAAAATTGAATATAAAGATGATATCCAACATAGGAAATTATCAACTTTTCTCATGCAAAATTATAATCCAACTTAAGCTTTTATTGGCTTAATTTTTTAGAGGGTCGGCTTTATCTTACCACATGTGAAATAAACAATATGTATTAAAAAATTTAATTTTTGAGAGCTAATTAGGTTTTGGATAAGATTTCGAATGATATTATTTTTTAATAATTTTGTTATATATGTTTATTTTAATTTCAACTTATTATTTGAGTAATGCTAAATGCATCAAAATAATATAAGAAAATCAATAAAATAACATATTTTTTAAAAATATCATTCTTTCATTAATTGTACTAAACATTTAAAAATGTTTTCAATGATTGCTAATTCTAATACAATGAAGAAGTGTTGAGTACAATTTAAGAGCACATTCATTAAAAAAAGTTTTTTTAAAAAAAGTTTTAGATTATTCCTAGTTTTCTTTCATTTCTTTTTATGCAGTAATTTAAAAAATCAATACTGATGTATTTTAATTCCTTTTTTTCACATTCCATCACCTTAATTTTAATTCTGCCATTGTCAATAAATATGAGTGGTTCTACAGATTTTTGGCTTATAAGAGAATATTTGACTTGCCTTTACCCTTCTATGTAATAAATAAAATAATATATGTTGTATAATATGAAGTTACTAATAATTTAAATGTTCTTCTTGCAAATAGAAATTTTAATGGTTTCACCAAAAGCTCATCATTTCATGAATGATCCAATTAAAAATAAAAAGGTCTTTAATTTTGTCCCTTTTCTTTTATCTCCACTTTTTTTTTTTTCAAATAATACTTTCTTTTCAAATTTTTATTACTTTTATGAATTTTAATATTCTTAAGCCCATGAGACCATATAACTCTTGTGTGGCTTATTAATAACTTGACGAAAATAAATATCTATAAGATATTCTATAATGATTTGTTAAATATCTCAACAAGTTAGATAATGTTAGCAAAATCAAGAACCAAATGATTTATTCAATGATGCATTTTCAGCTTGTTTATCTTAAAATTGAGAATCCAAATATGCTAAGAAGGGAGAGCAAAGTCCAATAAAGCGATTAGTAAATGTGTTTAAATATTTCATTATATGATTAAATTTTAATTATTCTAAAATATGTTAAGTATGATTAATATGTCAAATATGACAAACACATAATTAAATTAGATTAAATTATAATTATATATAATTTAATTTTTTTTGGAATTTTCTAGGTTTTATTTTCTATTAATTGAATTTATAAGTATTTAATATTTTTATTAATTCTAATTAATTTGTAATTTTATATTATAAAAATGTATTTCATCTTTGAATTATTTACTATTTTATAAATCATTTTCAGTTAAAAATTTTAAATTATTCTAATTTTGTTAATTATATTAATTAAGGATAGTCACCTTATATTCTATTAATTTTTAAGTGGATTAAGAATTTATTAATCAAAAAATTTTATGATATGTTAGATATCTACATTCCTAAAATAAAATTTCTTGGAACTCATTTAATAAACTAAAAAAATTATATTACTATTTAATAACTTGTAATAATAAATAATCATAACATAATTAATTAATTCATACAAAAATTTTATGTCCTTAAATTCATTTATATTTTATAATGTGATTTTGTTAGTTATCTTACTTAGTTTTAATTATAAAAATATTCATAATAATTTCTTAAAAAATTAACTATTTCTTATTTTAACTATTGCTGCTTAAAACCATTGAGAAGTGAATTTAATTCAATTTAAACTCTTGAAAGATAGTTTTGGGTTGCTCTCTTAGTCGTATGGTACTCTATTTATGCCACCTTATATCTGTTGTAATAGATTTATGATTTTGCATATATTTATAGTAAGAAATATGATAGTATTTTGAAAATAAATGTTTTAGCGTTTTCAAGAAGAAAAGTCATACATGTTCATATTTTTTGTCTATTGAGATTTATTTGAAAAACAATTCTTTTAATCTTGAAATTAAATTTTATATATTTTTAGTATCCTTCACTTATTTGTATTAAAATTATACTTATTATAAAAACCTGTAATTTCCTTAATTAGTATTTAAGGGCTTGTTTGGGATCAATTTCATTTTTTGTTTTTTTTTTCCTTAATTTTTTAAAACATTCTTGTTAATGTGCTTTCAAAAACTAATACTTCTAATAAATATGTTCTTAAAAACACTCAATATAACTTTTGGGTATTTTGAGTGTTTTAAAAAACAATCATATCTTAATCAAATAGTTCAAACATATTTTGTTTCAAGTCAATACATAAATAATTAAAATAAAAATAAAAAATATTAAACAAAAAATAAAAGTGATATTAAACGAACTCGAAGTATGTAATCACTTTGGAAGGCTCTTGAAAAGTCTTCAAGTTTTAATTTGTGGTGGTGTCTGACCTTAATGAAGAAGGTGGAGATATGCTTCCCGAGTAAAAGTATGTCTCTCTCCAAGGAAAAAGTTTGTGATTTCTTTAACATCTAGGATCGAAGGGAGATTTGCATGTGCAGTAGAATCCTAAATACAATTATTGCCTAGATGTTAACTTGGCAATTGAGCATACCAAATCACATAAATATTAACATATTCATTTTTCTATATAATAAGATTCAAGTTCATCGCATATTCATCACTTCACAAGCTATTTTTGTTTTCATGTTTTTTATTATTACCATTAATATTTTTTATTACATGACGTGCTAAAATAATTAAACTTTACATTTATGTGACCTTATTTATTACGCTTAATAAGTTAATTACTCAGCTTTAATACATCACCATGTATAGTTATTAAGAGGACACTTAATTATGTAATTCGACACAATTAAACTTTTAGGGTGTATCCATCTTCTATAACTACGGAGAAGGTAAAAAACCAGCTACAATCTTACTCGATCATGTAACACCATTACTAGCAATTGTTGAATTTATAGGATCAACTTAATTAACCAAAAATGTGTGTAACATATGGCCTACTCATCTTAAAACGTATAACATCATGCGCATCTATACACTAGATTATTTAACTATTATGCATAAATTCCATATAACAGTCATATCATTGTTTATATCCATTGTGCATATTTATTATTGTGAGATCTGAACCCCCAAAAAAAAAAATTATAAAAAAGTTGTGATACCAAACTGTGCACTTTCAAAATGTGAACTTTTACATTTATACCACTTTAGTACTTCATATCACATCAAAAATATCATAATTATAACTTTTAAATTGTGAAATACACATTTACATACACAAGGTGGCATATATGTAACATTTCAGTGGTATTTATGCAAATCTTCCAAAAACTATAAATCTTTTTTGTAAGATTAGAAAAAATCATAACACCACTGATCTGAAATACAAGATAGCAAAATTACCTTGGTATGAAAATTGGATTTTAGTCTCTTAATGGAAGAATAGTGCGAATTCATACTACAAGTTCACCTCACCGGGACAGCTGCTAAGCCTAATGTATTTACATATCTAGCACCTAAACTTGACCTTTTAGAGTTATACCACATAATTCTTCATATCACATAAAAAATGTCACAATTTCAAATTTAAAAGTTGAAATACACATTTACATGCATGTCAAAATTGAAGTGCGTTGAATATGTAAATACATAGGAATTGACTGGCATGTATGTAAATCATACAAAAAAATTTATACATTTTTCTATGATAAAAAAATCAAAACACCTGATTTGGAATACAAGATAGAAAAATTATCTTGGGATGAAAAGTGAATCTTAGTCCCTTAACAGTAGAATAGTACAAATTAATTCTATTATAATAATTATAAAAATATCTTAGATCATTTTGCGCTTGTAATAAAAAGAAAATACTTCTCAACATTTTTTTTCCCAAAAAAAATATATATATATATATAGAGATGCATTGCGAATAAAGCATCGAGCAAAGCTCTCATCAAGATAATCATAAAGAAAAGTCATAATTAAAATCAAAAAATGCACAACAAATCAATAATATCTTAGATGACTTGAAAAGTTTAGAAAATGCAAGTCTAAAGTAGAGGAAAATTAACAAGATTGAATACAGAAACCCTCCTTAACTGAGTATTAATTGATTATAAATCAATCAATATTGTTTGTACCTCCAAAGAGACATGGAATGGTTGTCAATTTAATTTTCAGATGCTGTAGCAGCCTGCGTTGGAGAAATTGAAGCTGAAGGCCACTGTTTGCTCACACGAGACCTCTTCCAAGGATCCATTGGGGGCTTTTCAGGTGGTTGTGGTGTGGGAGGCTTAGCTTCTCTTAGTTCATTCTCCCTGTCAACGAACCTGTGAAAAGGGTACTAAAAATTTAGTTCAAAATACATGGAGACTAACTGTTAACAAGGGGAAGATAACCAGTTAATAAACTCAGGGGGCATGAAGTACTAATATAATTCATGCACGTATTATGATCCCAATGGCAATCTAAGAAGATGAAAATAGTCCCTATTAAAGATAAAATTACAAAAAATTGACAGCACATAAGAGAGTAGAAAATGCATTAATAAAATGAGTCAATAAAATTAATGGGAAAAAAATATGAAAGGAAAATGAATAAATAATAGCACACACTTCTTGACACAAATAATTAAAAAAGTAAATATTCATCAAAGTGAGACCTAATAATTGGGATGCCTAATGATGAAAAGGCTAAGGTGAATGTTTCTCAATGATTACAAAAAAAAAATTGCTTGAGTGAACTCATTCCCATTCTCATTAATCTTATTTGACCATTTCGACAGAGCATCAAATTTCAATGCAAAATGCCAAAAGTAATGTTATTATAAGACTACAATCATAAAGCGACACATTCAAAAAACAATGTAACTTAATATCAAGATGATAAAACCTCACGCATATCATAGACCGAAAAAACAGATGGCAATACTGTGCCAAACTAACCAGAAAATCAATTGAGAAGATCAGAATTGAATTGATTGACATTGAAATTGTTAAATGAAAAGAAAAGAAGGCAGGAGATAAAAAGTCATAATGATGGAAAATTTCAAGAAACTTACTCAATATAAGCCAATGGGGCAGCATCCCCAATTCTTATGCGGGTTCTAAGCAGTCTTGTATATCCACCTTCTCTATCTCTTTTACCAAAGGAAGAATTTACATAATGGATGAGGCTATGGAACTTTTGAAATGAGAATTAAAATTATAAACTAAGGAATACTTGTAGCGATAAGCCAGCTCTGTGAACAACTTATGCATAACATCATCTCCTCGAACAAAAGCAGTAGCACGCCGTGCAGCAGCTAGTGTTCCCTGAAAATAAAATATTAATCGAGTAAGAATGCAATCAAGCAACTATATAAAGGCAATATTCCATTCATTTCTACGAAAACCCAAAAGATAAAGTTTCAATTACAAGGCCTCTCAATAGCAGAAGGGATGACAACATTTTTCTTGATTTTTGTAAGGCAGCATCAAAATATTATAAATTAACTTCAATTTTAGCTAAAAGTAATGGGATTGAAAAAGTCATCCAAATTTCACGTGGCAATTCTGCTTAAACATTCGAATGTTATTAAACTGTTGGTTGGTCAAGGAAAAAATAAGAAATGTAAAAGTTTTTCATTGTATTTAAATAAACTTACGAAGCAAAGTTATACAGCTTAAGACTAGCTCTTCACTTTGACAAGCAACCCCGGATATTGCAAAATGTGGGTTCCAGCACGCTTAACAGTGTGCAACAAGAGTGCTTTGTCTGTAAAGGACAGCCAAACTGTTTCAACAAGCTTGATTCCAATAATTTAGAAATAAAGTCTACCTCAATGATGTTTATTTTGTGTGGTCAACATTCATTAAAAGTTCAAGAACCTTCACAAGCTTAGAAAGCTCAACAATTCTTCTCCTTTATAACTTGTTTTTGATGTTAATATCATTCACATTTCCTTAAAGCTTCGAACAGCTAAAGCTGTTAAGATCAAACTATACCACCTGATATTTCTATTGCATTTAATTTCAATCAATACAAGTGATGGTTCCTTATGATTCTTTAATCTCCCATTAAATTTATTTTCCAAACTTTATTCTGGTTATTTCATAATAAATTTCATGTTTCCTTTGTGGTTTCTTCTGTCAATGATTGCACCAATTGAATCAATACGACAGACTTCTATTGCAAACCTGAAATCATCTGGGCTAAGTTCAAGGCCACTCCGCTGGTTGACAAGGGTTCACATGCTCAACTCAATTACCCAACAAGCTGAATTCACCAAGCATTTCAGCAGAGCCACTTCGCCTTAAGCCCAACTACAAGAAGTTTCCAGGTGCCAAGACAGCTCAAACCAACTTGCTTGATGAACTTAATGCCAGTGATCAACTAGGTAAATCTTCCAAGCCATATTGCTAGGACTTGGTACTCGTGAACAAAGCCAACAACTACATGAGGATCCACTCATCATATGAAAATCAGTAATGCAAACTTAATGTAATCGAAGATGGCATACCGTCATGTAATTTACATTTTCTCATAAATAATCACTCCTATAGTGTTGAGTCTTAACGCGTACCCATAAATAGGTCATAGAGCAAGCTTAAGAAAAATAAAATAATTTGCATAGGTCTTTTATTCGCAAGAAATGGAATAAGAAATCACAGCTCTACCCCTAGTCTCTCTTTTTCTCTCCTCTTTTGTTTGTCAGTCATTCTTGTCAACAATATTCTGGAGCTGCCGGATAATAAATTTAAATTCTATACCCTTACAATGCGATGAGTGTTGACACGAGAGTTTCAATTAACATAATTTTTATACGTGTCTTTTTTGAAAAGATGAACCTTCATTTTGCTTGCATGAGACGTACTTTCAGGCCACTTCGTGGTCTCTCTAGTGAATGCAGGGAAGTTGAAGGGATTATTTAGATTGTCGGTCACTTGAGGGAGAAGGAATGCAGCAATACACCACCATGGAAAGCTACATTATAGATGACTTCCCAATGACTTGCAACAAAATATATGTTGTCCTCTCCTAACCCCTCTAAGCTTGTCTCCACCCACCACAATGCTATAAAATTTGTATCAATAGAACATATTATCATTGTTTGGGCAAACCTAATGTAGTTAAGGATATGTTTCAGCAAAGCTATCGAGTGTCCAAAAAGCCTTGTGAATGATGGTTCAAAGGAGATTGGACTCAAAAATTTAGTGGTTGTTGCAGAAGTCCCTTATCTCAAAAGAAAACGAGATTCAAAATCTCTGGTTCAGCATCCTGTACGATCAAGAAAAACCACCATCTTACAAATGCTCTCCCAAAAAATATTGATACGTTCACCTAGTTAGCTGCCAGGATGCCAAGGGTGGATGTGAATGTTGCTTGCCATCAAGTCATCGTGAGAAAATCGACGAGGCCAATTATACAAAAAAATATTAAATAACATTAGCCAAACTCATCTGTTGTCAAGTGCAAAAATTACTAGAGGATTGCTTCATCAGAGAAGTGTATCACCCATAAAAGATCTCCGATGCGATCATGAAACAAAATTTTTGCAGGAAATAAAATTTATGTTGACTTCACCAACCTAAACTCAGTCTATCCTGGGAAGACTACCCAATCTCATAAAACGTGTTAATTGACTTCATAAATGATTTTCCGATCAAAAAATTTTGACACAGCTGGTTTCCACCAAATAAAAATGCATCCTACAAATTCTCAACACATTAACTTTATGACCATCAAGAAGTGAAAGATTGAGGGGATCTTTAAGAAGTTGCATTCAGAAGGTGGTAGAAGTCACTCATGGGAAAAAGATTGGCAAATAGAATTTTTATATAAGAGTATTTCTAGCTAATTTTAATAAAAAAGTGGAGGAATTCTTGAAGTGATGTGTTCAGAGCCAAAACAATTGCACCAATGCAGTTAGAGCATTCCCATAACCTCCAACCAATTTTCAGTCCATGGAGGTTCATTGTCTGGTGAATGGCGTTGGCCCTTTCACCTAGCACATGGTCAAAGAAAATTCATCTGGATAATGATTGTCCACTTTACAAACTAGAAAGAAGTGAAACAATTGGCAAAGACTACCACAGAAGTTACTTATAATTTCATCTAAACAAGCATAATTTCTAAATACAAAATGTTCTTGCCCAACATAAGAGATCCCACTCAAGGTTGCCTCATTCTATTACCCAAAAACTAATAAGTAGATTGGGGCTACAAATAAGCAAATTTTAAAATCTTCTAAAAAAGTCCAACATATTAAAAGTTATAGGGTAAGATTAAAACTCTATCATTAATCTAATGTGCTTTAAAATTTACACCATCTTTTTTGATCGGACAAACTCCATTTGCACTGTCAAATAGACTAAAAGCCTACTATTTATTGCATACAATTTCCCGTCATAAGCTGAAACTGTTTTTCATGATCGGAGAAATTTGTTCCACTTTAAAAACCTTTTATTTTGTAAAAAAAAAAAAAAAAGGATGAAAGAAAGATATGAATATATATAATTTAAGAAATTTCATCTAAGTCAAACGTCAACTTTCAAAATGACATCGAGTAATTCTAGCAACTTAATTTTTATTACAAAAACTTAATTCCCAAGTGACCATTCTGACTAGTTCGGGAAAATATAGAATAATTTAAAAAAGAGATCAAAGTGATCTGAGGTTAAAGTCAAGTTTAAAAACTATGAAACTACTTACTATTGAGTTAAATACCACCACTAGACGAACAATCCACCAGATGAAGTCATCATTATACTTAATTCAAAATATAAAAATCATTTAAAGGAAAAGAGGCAAATCCAAGCAAGTAAGAATATTCAATATCTTTCAAACTATATATCACAAATACAATTATCGGATGACACATTGAAGACAAAATTTCTCATTTCAGGTTCAGCTTAAAGTTGGCCAACTTCAAGATTCATATTCCAATTATTTTATTTTATTTTTATTATTTTTTAAATGATTAAGCATCGCGCTGAACATTTTTAGCATCCTTTTGACAAAAAAGTCTCACTCTAAAATGTACTCGGTCTTTTGTGACAAGATCAGCATTAAAAGTGAAAGTGGTTTCTTTTAAGCGATAAGTCTAGATCATCATTTTATCCCTATAATTAATAAAAAAGCTACAGAAGAAGGTAAAACCCATCCTAAACAAGCACTAGCCCAAAGATGTATAAAAAAATGAAAGCAAGGCTCAAAAAGCCATATCACGAGTTTTCATTTGAATTGGAAAATTTGACTCTTGAACTCAGCTCATATTTACTCAACACATCCTAAAAACCACCTCCACTCAACATATTTGGGAGAAGTTAACTCAATATACCCTTAAACTCAACTCAACAATTATAAAAACGTGAAACCAACTCCATAATAGGAATAAGAACTCAGCGCAATAGTTTGGAATTCAAATATGAACATTAAAATCACAAATACATATGGAAAAAAAAAAGAAAACAAACATTTGTAAAAGTTATATCAATCATCAATAAATGTTAAGTACAAGCATTTTAAACTCAATTAATTTAAAAAAGAAACTGTAAAAAAAATAGAGTCAACTTTCTGATGGTGCATTGTTTTCCTCTTCATCATTAGGCTTGGCCTTCGAAGACACAGCATCAGAGATAAGAGAGTAGAAGCTCTCAACATTCTTGAAACTCTCCAAAAATAATTCATACCAGAGTCTAATTTAAAGGACATTCTTATAAGATGTTCCTTTACCTCATAAACATAAAATAAAATGATGCCAATCTAGTCAAGGCAAAGGCTCTCCTTGGCTAGCCCTACTTCATATTTCTCCACCTATTCAACATCATTTCGCAAAGATTACCCTTGTGTACACCCATAATGTGTCAGCACGAATCCCAGAGAAATCTTATGATCCTAAAATAAAAGTGTGGCTAAAGATGGTCCACCAAAAGTAAGAGATCACAACAACATAAACCCATTAAATCCAAGGACTAACCAAGGCTACTCCAAGAAAATATACAGAACCTGTTGAACAACAACCCCTTCAGGCAAGGACCAAGGAACATCCTCCAAGAAAGGGGAACAGTGAAGCCCCTCAAAAAAACACCACAATTCACCGCGGAAAAAACCTCAAAAACCATTCACGGACAGTAGCACCCAATAAGGCATCTACACAACTCCCTAGCGGCATTCTTGTTGAAGGGGGTTGAGCAACCTATTAGATGACGGTAAAGTATCTTTTACCTGACAGCCTAATCTCATCATGATAATAAGATTCTCATCAAAAAGAAAAAGAGATAATTGTGATCAGATCAAGAGAGCGAGCCAACCAAAGATCCATACCTGAGCCGACCGAATGCCTGTAGCCTAACCCGCCAAATACCTGTAGCCTGGCCCGCCAAATGCCTGTAGCCTGGCCCGCCGAAGGTCCATAGCCTGGTGATCTAAGGTCCATACATTGGCCGACTGAAGGCCCATAGTCTGGCCAACCGAAGATCCAGACCCTGGGCAACCCAAGAACTACAGTATGGCCAACCAAAAACCCCTAATTCGACCTACCATAAGCCCACGGTTTGACAAACCAAAAGCCTAAGTTCGACCGACTGAAGACTCTTATATAAACCGACCAAAGACCCAACCTCTGACGACTGGAGAATGAGAGAGCCAAATTGGATACCTCTTTTTTATTTTATTTTATTCATTTGTTATTTTACTCTTGTATTTATTTATGACCAAAATGCCCCCAACAGGTCCTTATTTCAAACAGGGATAGGCAGGTCAAATGTACACTTAATACCCCCTAATATATAAATAGAGGGTCATTTCTATAGCAAAATGCCAAAAGATTATTCAAACCAATCTAGTCTCCTTTCTTACCTCTCTCTCTCTCTCTCTCTCTCTTTCCTAGGCTCTATACCTTGGGAGCATTTTACAAGGCAATCTAATAGTCAACATCATATAAGGTATGGTGAGCATGAACATACCAACAACAAGAAAAGCAAAACTCATAGAACAATCCCATCTGAGAGACACAAGAAGCATGGACTACACAAGGAAACTTACGCGACAACAAAATCTAGAGTTGAGGGACAAGATATTGGGGCAGATGGCGGGGTTGACCTGAGCAGTCCTTGGAGGCATGGAGCAATTTTCACAAAACCAAAGTCACCGACTAGAAGAACTAGAACCCCAAGGCCGCTGAACGACTTAGGGTGCTGAGAGAGTCGTTGAATCCTAGTACCAAGATAGTGTTGAATTCGCTCTTCTGAACAAACAATGACTTGGGCGGCACACGGAGGCCCCCCTTTAGCGGGAGAACGCATTCTCGGGACGGGGCAATCTCAGAGTCAACATCGTAAAAGGTATGGTGAGCATGAACATACCAACAACAAGAAGAGCAAAACTCATAAAACAAGCCCATCTGAGAGACACAAGAAACATGAATTACACAAGGAAACTTACGCGACAACAAAATCTAGAGTTGAGTGACAAGATGTTGGGGCAGATGGTGGAGTTGACCCGAGCAGTCCTTGGAGGCACGGAGCAGTTTTCACAAAACCAAAGTCACCGACTAGAAGAACCAAAACCCCAAGGCCGTTGAGCGGGTTAGGGTGTTGAGAGAGTCGTTGAATCCTAGTACCAAGATAGTGTTGAGTTTGCGCTTGTGAACAAACAATGACTTGGGCGGCGCACGGAGGCCCCCCTTTAGCGGGAGAACGCATTCTCGGGACAGATTTAAGTCGTTGAACCCCCAAAGAAGTTCAAAGCCCCTTCACCTGATTCCTTAAAAGGTTGGTCTAACCCGATCGATCACATCGCATCATTTGAGTCATCGGCCTGCCCGCTCAAAAATACTAACGCACTAAAATTTCGTCTTTTCTTTGGCATGCTCAGGAAATCAGCCCTCAGGTGGTTCAATGGGTTACTCATTGAGGTAATCACATCCTTTGTTGATTTCAAGAGATTATTCGTGGCTCGGTTTGCCTGAGTGCAGAAACCACCGAAGAGAGCACAACAAGCAGGGACAGCATGAGATCTTGTGTTCTTACATCACTCGGTTTAAGGAGGAGCTGGAAGTAAGAGACTTGGAGCCTAGAATGGCTCACGCAGCCTTAACCCAGGGATTAGAAACAGGTCGAATTGCTTGAGATGGCCAACAAGCACATCACCACTGAACAAAATGTCCACGACCTCTATTACAAACAAGAACCATCCAACCGTCTGCGAAAGAGAACCCAATAGAACAGTGGGTGGAGATCTACAAAAGATCAGCATCCACCCATCCGTCCCAAGCACGAGGACAGTCAGTCGCCCCGAGAGCATAAGGGGGCCGACCAAAACAACCAACATGATGGACAACAAAGGTACATCGACCATCTGCCATCTCGATATCATGAGCCGCTTGAGAATGAACACAAGACACAGAGGACCACGCCCTTGAGGGTGTTGATGGAAGAACTAGTGGAAATCATCTAAAACAAGTAGTACTTCAAGAAAGCGCCGCTCATATGTTGTGGGACCCTAGGAAGCATTGTGCATATCATCATGGTCACGGTCATGACACGGAGGAATGTCGACACATCCAAAGCCTAATCGAGGAGTTCATAAGAGCATGGAAGCTTAACGAGTTCGTGGCACCCGAAGCGGTGAGACAGAGACACAAGAAGGCTCTGAGTGAAGAAATCCAGAACGGACAAGGGCCAATGCCATTCAAATTGCTAGGTTAGTTCCAGCTATCATAGTAAAAGTCGCAACACCCCCAAAACGTGCCGGCCAAGAAAGGTTTGGGTTGGCGACCTATGCGTGGCCGCCATCATTCCAAAGCACAACACCCATCACCACTCATCTTCATCAATGTCGATAAACCTCCCAAAGGGAACCACTACAATGATGTCATTTTCATAACTACCACGATCAACAACTACCAGATCGATAGTACTTTGCACGATACTGACAGATTGGTAGCACCGACTGGACCTCTCTTTGGATTCTCGGGGGGAGGAAAGGAAGTTATTGGAGTGATAACACCACCAATCACCTACGAATAGAATGGCGAGAAAATTGCGCACATGGAGTTTTTGGTGATGGATTCTCCACTGATGTACAATGCAATCATTGGTCGCCCCCTCCTGAATGGCTACCAGGTCGTGGTCTCTACGTAACACATAGCAATGAAGCTTTTGGATGGCATTGAGGTAATCACAGTGTGAGAAAACCTAGAGCAGCCTCAAAATTGTTATCTCCAAGCAGTTGGCAAAGTGGAGCAAGAGTCGCTCAATCTCAAACACTAAAATGAAGGGGGTCTCAAGACCAAAGACCATCATGGACATACCAGTAACCAAAAGGGAGCCCGGTAAGTGTTTCCTAATCAGTAAAGCTTTTGATGCAAGAAATAAGGATTAGTTGGTCGAAACCCTCCGAGAGCATCATGAATTCTTCGTCAGGTTAGCGGCGGAGATGTCAGGCATACCATTGGACATCACCTGCCACCAGTTGAATGTCAATCTGGCCTCTCGACCAATGAAGCAGAAGATTGAATACTTGGCAATGGCGTGATGGATCTGATTAGGGAGGACGTGCAAAAATTCAAGGAAGTCGGCTACATCCAAGAGGGGCAAAATCAATGTTGGTCTCCAATGTGTTCATGGTGTAGAAGGTCAACGACAAATAGAGGATGTGTGTCGACTTCACCTACTTAAACTCAACTTGCCTAAAAGGCAACTACTCTTTACTAATGATCGATGCACAGGTAGAATCAGCAGTTGGGCATTCTATAATGAGCTTTATAGATGCATTTTCTAGCTACCAACAGATCAAAATACACCCCGGGGCTATAGAAAAGTCTTTTTTTTTATTACTAGTGTGGGTGTATTTTGTTGTAATGTAATGCACTTTGGGCTTAAAAACACTGGGGATACTTACCAACGTCTCATGAATATAATTTTTCTTAATCAAAAGAGCAAGAATATTAAAGTGTATGTTGATGATGTATTAGTGTTAAGAGTTAGTCGACCAAACAAAATATAACCAGCATAAAAGAAACATTTGTAAAACTTAAAAAATTTAACATGAAATTAAACCCACTTAAGTGCACATTTGGAGCCTCTACTAGCAAATTCTTTGGCTACCTCTTAAATGCAGAGGGAATCAAAGCCAATCTTGAAAAAGTGCAGACATTGTTAAACATGTCTTTCCCCTAAAACACCAAAGAAGTCCAGAAGTAGATAGGTTGGACAACAGGTTTTAGTCGATTCATCTCGAAAGCAAGAGACAAATGCTCAACGTTCTTCAAAACACTTAGAAATATCATGAACTTCGTCTGGTTGACTGATAGTGAGGAAGCATTCATGAAGTTAAGGGATTACTTAGTATCACCGCCATTGTTGCAAAGCCCAAAGCCAAATGAAAAGCTCTCTTTGTACATAGTAGGACCTGAGGACATCAACTTCTGTACTAGTTTGTGAAGGGTTAGGAAAGCAATTCCCAATCTACTACACCAGCACAGTGTAGAGTCCTATGGGATGTCGAACTCATCTATCTGATCAAGAAAAAATTAGCTTTTGATTTGATTATGCAGCTCGCTGGCTCAAACCAAACTTCCCAATGCATCCTATTCGGGTAGTCACTGACCATGCGTTGAAATCTGTCCTCACTCGACCGAAGCATTCTAGCCAATTCCTAAAGTGGGTGGTACAGCTTAGGGCTATCAAAAAAACTTGTTCGCAAACAGCTCGTGTTCGGCTCGTTAGTTACTCATGTTTGATTCGTTTGCTAAGCAAGCGAGTCGAAAAAGAATAATTTTTTTTAGCTCGATTTATAAATAAGTTGAACACAACTAAAGATTTGTTTGCTCGTATTTGTCTCATTTTGGCTTGAAATTTAAGTAATTTAAAAAATTATTTATATCATTTTTTTAATATTAATTTTTATATTATATTTTAAAAAATGCATATAAGAGACAATGGTATAAATGCAAAATGTAAAATTTAGGTGTTATATATGTGAAAAAATAAGAATTGGTTGGTATGTATTTAAATGCCAAAAAGAAAAAAACAAGCCTAAGCCCAATCCCATCTCAATGTAGGACTGTCAAAAAAGCTCGTAATTCATGAACAACTCATGTTTGACTCGTTAAGAAACTCATGTTCAAATCGTTTGTTAAATAAATGAGTCCAACACGAATAATATTTTAAAGCTCGAATTATAAATGAACTGAACACGTGCAAAAATAAATTTAACGAGTCGAACACGAACAAGCCTTGAGCTTGCTCAAGCTCGGCTCATTTACACTCCTAATGGAGCTAAGTGAATTTGACATCGCATACATCCCAAGAATAGCGATCAAAGCATAAGCGACAACAAATTTCCTGGTAAACTTCATGGAACAGTGCTTACCAAGCGAAGGGACCAATGTCGACTGAATGACATGGACCTTGTACTTCGATGGAGCCTCTAATCATGGGTGAGAAGGAATAGGACTGGCTTTGAGCAGTCCGACTGGAGAGCATACTACCATTCGGTAGCCATTGAGTTTGAGGTCACCAATAACCAGGTAAAGTACAAAGCCTTATTGTCGAATTGCGTCTAGCTTGCGGCTTCGGCTCCCGGCATTTGCACATAAAGTTAGACACCCAGCTAATGAACCAAGTAAACAAAGAATTCGAAGCCAGAGGCAAATGACGGCTAAGTATCTCAGCAAGCCAAAGCTGAAATTTGAAAGTTTGTCAATTTCGGAATAGAGCACATCACCACGAAGGGCAATCAATTGGTGGACATCCTCTCTAAGTGTATCTTCTTGGGGGAAGGGAAGGCTCGAAAGTTATTGTGAACAACATTCGAGGAATCCAAAGTAATAAAAGTGCAGACCGAACAAGTTAGAAGCTTGCACCCACTTCCTGTAGACTAGAAAAATAGAGGAAGAAATCACCAATCCAAAAAGGCTCAATGCAAGGCCGCCCAATACCTATTGATTGAAAGAAAATTCTTTCAGAAGTCGACCACCTCTCTTTATCTGAGATGCATGTGCGAGGGTGAAAAGAGGAATCTCCTACGAGAGATACATTCAGGAGTTGTGGAAGTCATTCAGGAGGAAAGACCTAGGCACACGGGATGTAGCGATAAAAATACTTCTAGCCAACACTCCTAAATGATACAGAAAAATTCTCAAAGAGGTATGAGCAAGAAGGATGCTTCTGACCAACACTCCTAAATGATAGAGAGGAATTCTCAAAGATGTACGAGCAGTGCCAGAAGAACGCACCACTACAACATCATCTAACCCAAAGGTTGCAGCCGATCGTCAGTCCCTAGCCTTTCACCGACTGGGGAATCGATATCCTAAAGTCACTTCACCGTCAAAAGGCCAGCATAAGTTTCTCCTAGTCACGGTGGATTATTTCACCAAGTAGATAGAAGCAAAGCTGCTCACCCACATAATAACATAGATTGTTTAGAACATCATCTAAACAAACCTCATTTGCAGGTATAGACAGCAACTCGTCCTCATCACAGACAACGAAACCCAACTCACGGACAAAGGAGTGAAAGACTTCTGCTAAAGCCAAGGCAACAAACTGAAATGTGTCAGTACATCAACCTTTAACCAACGGACAAGTCGAAGCTGCTAACAAAATAATTTTCAACCTACTGAGAAAAAAAGTTAAAGGAGATAAAAGAGGAAATGGGTCGATGTCCTACAGTCCATCCTTTAGGCGACACGAACAATGTCGTCGACCACCACAGGGCAAACGCCATTATGTTATTGTACAAGATGGAGGCTATGTTACCAGTAAAAGTACAATCACCACAGTCAACAAGTGGTAACTGCTTTAGCTTTCGATGACTTGATAGAGTGGCTGAGAGCAAATGACGAGAGAGCAACACTTGCATTAAATTTGGTGGAGGAGATCCGCACCATATCTGCTCTCCGTCAGAAGGAAGTAAAGAGACGCATTGCACGCTACTACGAGCATGTCCTGAAGAAGACCTTTGCACTTGAAGATCTCGGGCTGAAGGTCAATCCGGCCGCAAGCAGGCAGTCCATCTATTAGCTCGACCAGACATGGGTCAGATTGTTCGTCATCGAGCAAAAGGTCGGCCCAGGGGCGTACAAATTGAGCGGAGACGGCCTCTAGCTTTTCTTATAAATTTTTAGTAATTTTCTATGAATGTTTAATAAAAAGAGACGGCTTCATTCCATTTTATTACGATGTATACACCAAAAATATCAAAATATATGGATTGGCTAATTGAATATGCAAACCTAAGTCAAACTAATACTTGGGGAACTTGAGGAGCATATGCGCTCTAACATTTAGCCAATACTCAGAGAACTCAAACCCGAGAAACCTAATAACTAAAACTAACCCTAGAGTAAGTCTTATTCATACATAACTACATGAGGAAAACAACCTAACATTTTAAAAATGCCTAAATGAGTCTATGTGGTTGTCCATTTCAAGCAAGATTGTAAGCCAAATGTTAGGCTTCATTAGCCTCTAATGAAAACTTCAAGTTATAAGTCGCAATGTGTATATTTGCAATAGTTTTAGGCTAAGAATAACACCTTAATTATATGCGAAGTCCCTCTCTCTTTAGACTCTATGGGTGTATTCCATACTATAGAAGAGTTCCTTTCTGCTCCACTTTTAGCTTGTAGAGCCTACGTTTCATATGTCAATCAAGGCATGTACTATCAAAGTGGTAATATGAGTCTAATTTGGGCCTTTGATTGTGTGATTGTGCAGTTAAATCTCGTCCATGAATCTTAAACTATGTATGTGTTATCTCACCCCTCTAGACCTATAAGGTCCTTTGGACGGTGTAACTCATTGTTATTGATTAGAATAATACAAGTTAAATTGAGTTAACCATTCAATTTCTACGGGTTTAAAAACATACCATTCAATTCCTATGTGTTTACATAACATCAGTTTTACATATATGACACCTTATGCATGAAATGGTGTATTTCACATTTTAAAGGTTATAATAATGGTATTTTGATGTGATATAAAAGTTGGGTGGGAGGAACATAAAAAACAAAATATATGTGTGAGATATGTAAATAAATATAGGTATTGGGTGGTATGTATGTGAATGCCCCAAATTATAATTGCATAACCTCTCTAGATCCAACTTTTCTTAAATTATGCATGCTTAATCAGTATTTATAGCAATAAAGTGACCAAACATATGGGTTGTCATGCTGAACTTACACGAGTAACTTCTTAGCATAAAGCCAAGTTGACTCATGTCATGACACGGACTTGTAAGTTTGCATGTATCTAATAATTCACATAAAGGAGTAAGCAATAAAGTTCCTTTCTCTTTAGCCTCTATGGGTGTATTCATAATATAGAAGACTTTCTTTTTTGCTCCACTTTTAGCTTGAAGAGCCTATGTTTCATATGCCAATCAAGGCATGTACTATCAAAGTGGTAATATGAGTCCAATCTGCGCTTCTCCTTTGATTGTGAAGTATAAATCTCGTCCATCAACCTTAAACTATGTATGCGTTATCCTACCCCTCAAAATATATAAGCTCCTTTGGACAGTGTAACTCATTGTTATTCTAAAGAATATTAGAAGTTAAATTGAGTTAACTTTTAGTTAAGTATACCAAGAGCTTTAAAGAGCTGAAATAATGAAAAACCATAGGAACGTAACTAGGACCATCTTCCTATCCTTTAGGCTAATCCTTCAATCCTTAAGTTAGCATTCTCATCCATCAGGTTAGTCCTCAAATCCTTTATGTTAGTCCTCATATCCTTTAAGCTAATTTAGTTAAGTGGACCAAGAGCTTTAAAGAGCTGAAAAAATGAAAAACCATAGGAACTTAACTAGGACCATCTTCCTATCCTTTAGGCTAATCCTTCAATCCTTTAAGTTAGCATTTTCGTCCAGCAGGTTAATCCTCAAATCATTTATGTTAGTCCTCGTATCCTTTAAGCTAATTCTAGTCTTTAATATTTTCTTCTCTTGTATTCTAATTCTCCCTTTTGTGCATACATCCCAAGTCTATGAGATTCTCTTAGACAATGCAAATCATGGCTACTGACAAGGATCTTCATAGTCATATGGGTCAACTACCTCTTTGACAACGAAGGTAAGGGCCTTCAAAGGAACCATGGGATTTAAACTAAGGCCATTCCCCTAAACATTTAGGATAGATTGTTTGCCTTATCAATCTGCTCCTCATAGCCATCTTTTCAATTGGGAAAACAATCTTCTTGCAACTCAAGGAGCCATAACCCTAGTTGCTCCAATAATATAAAATTCATTTTCTGGTATTTTCGACATGTAAGTCCATTTTCCTTTTTCCTAGGTGGTCTCCTTTGAGCTAAACCATCCTAGCGGACTAGAAAGCCCAAGATTTCATACAACCATTTGCCAAAATCTCTTTGAACTTGGATCTTGAATTGCCCTGCCCAAAATGAGCACATTCAAATTCTTTAATATTTTTTTTTCAAATATTCCCAAGATGTAATTAACCTTAAGAGTTAGCTCCTTTAGAATCCCTTGATCTCCCCCAAAATTAAAATAAGCTTTTTGAATTCACAATTCATTTAAAGAAACATCTTTGAGCTATGGGCTTTAGAGATTATTGGTCGATTAATTCTCTATTGCATTCTATAAGAACCAATTTGAAGGCACACATATTATATGACACTTCATGACAGTATAATAGTATGGCAAAAAATACAATAATAGACAATAGTATTTAAAATAGGAAACAACAGACAAAATTCAATCAATATCAGCACTTGCAATACCACATGGAATCACTTCCAAAATGCATAAAAATATCCCATAGTGGGTAAGAACATGCCTAGAGCAAAAAAAAACCCCAACAATCAAGAAACTAGCAAATCACATGTAAAATTTATTTAGTAGGTAACATAAGAAATAATCGATTATATGATCACTTAACATCATAACAGAACAATGTACATCCCATTTATAGTAAAACACCACATCATATATGGTATAGTATCATGGGAATACAAGATAAAGGGTATAAATCTGATAAAATCTCAAGAAAATGCATGGGAATATCAGAACAAAAATTATACCAAAAGTTACATACTACAAGTCGTCAATACACCATCAAATTATCATTCCAACGGAAAAAGGAAAAAAAAAGAAGCATGAGAAAACGCAGGGAACATAATCACTGTCTTCTTAAATAAAGTCATGGTAACCTACCTCCCATAGAACAAATTTCTCATAGCACCAAATCTCGGATCACCCTCCAAGCATTCCAAAATAAACCTTTCTCTCCAGCCTCTTTATTATCTCTCTCTTTTTTTTTAGATCCTTCATTGGGCTAGTTTGGAGAACATAGGAATAAAAAAAACTAAATAAGGTAGAGGGGCACTTCGATAACTAACATAATGTTTCGGGCAAGAGTTATGTATAGAAAAGAAAATTAGCAGTAAAACAATATAATGAGCAAGAACTTCTCGCCAAAATATTCAAAGAACAGATAACAAAGATCTCAATATTTTCCAATCATATCATAGTATCATTCATAGAATCATAGAACTTAACCAACCTAATCATGCCTATGATCCAAACGTATATGTACAATCATCCATAGAGAAAATCATTAGAACAACAATGTGAAACTAATGTAGAATCATAACATAAGTCGAACAAAAATAGAAATAGAATTGGTAAGTAATGAAACTTAGTAATTGCTCAACAGCAAGACATCAATTGTGAGTGTTGTGATGGGTAACTACATAAGCAGCTATTGTAACAGTGATGTTGGATGTCTTAGATGCCGCCCTAGCACAAATAATATATAGAGAAATTAGAAAACGAGGATTGATAAAGCCAATTGCAAATAGTAGGGTTAAGGCCAATAATGAAGATGCTGATAATTTTGAGCTGGTGGTTGCATTTAATAAGATGAAAAAAAGCTTAAGAAAAACTTCCAAGGCTATCATGTTATCATTCATAACATTTTTTTATTAAAACAAATCATCACTGACCTTGCATCCAAAGAAACAAGGAAGAACGGCATTATATTTTTACAATAAGTAATAAGATCAATATTGTTGCTTTAAAACTTGAACTAAAGCATCTACTTTTCAGGGTAACGCATTTAGATGAAAAACTCGGTTAACCCACAACCAGGGCAATTCAAACCCTATAATAAGCATTGCAAACAAATAGATATCAACCATTGAGATAAACACCAAAGCAAGCAGGCACATACTTCAATATGGTAATTTTTCCGGAAAAAGAAAGCAAACTTATCAGCATTGGAAGTCAAAAATATCACCTCTAATGAATTAAAGTTGTTAATAGGTTCGGAGAATAAAATTGTAGGGAAGTCAATGAAGAAAATGCCTTTAAGCTTCAGTAAAAAAGGGAGGATGAAGCATACCTCTTTCCCGAGTTGTACCATTCTGTCAGCAAAACGTCGAACTTCCTTTGCCTTGCATTAAGTAGAATTGAAGTCAAACTAGTATAAGTGTATGAAATAAAGCTTTCTATCCCTAAAATATTACTCTTAAAACAAAAATGATAAATCAATGACCTAAAAAAATTGGATGACCATTATCAGTGACGAAATGCCAAGCCCAATCAACACCAAAAAAGGAAATTAAAATAAAATCAAATGCTACCTTGGCCACTGTTGTTTCAATCCGCTCATGCTTCACGAGTTGTGACACCATAGTTCTGTAGGAAGAACAAGTAAAAACAATAAGAAAACGCAAAGGAGCTAGAAATTAGGAGGGAGAGGGAGAATATCAGACATAACTGACCTGAGCATTGACATGCGGTGGGCCGCCGGGCGGCCAAGCTTCCTAAACTTGGTCATAAAGTAGAAATTCTGGCACCACAAGTGGGACTAGGAGACTAAAAATCTAACCTTGTGGGTTTTGCTCAGTTTGGATCTGCTTCGGTATTAGCAATCCTATACAAACACAATTTGGCCATCGACCGAGGGTGAGTTTGGGGGTAGTTGCTACCTGCAAAAACTACAAAACTATTGTAGGCATAATTGAGTTTTAATGCAGTTCCTTTCCAATTTGTATCAGTTTTTTTACACCTTGCTTTTTATTATATACAAAATATTAGAATATTAATATGCAGAATTTTGTATTAATTATTAATTGAGTCGGAGACCTGTCATGTTATTTAATCAAGCTACTTGGTTATAGTCTGCTCTCTTTCGGCCCATCAACCTCCCACGTTCTGCAACGTATCAATCTTATGACACTCACTTCTTTGTCATTTCTAGTCCAAGAATCATTGATTTAGGAGTCTCTTGGCATCAATTTTTGTTGTCATAAGTGTAGGGTGTTCACCTGCATGACTTAGGATGGTCTACGGTTTGTCCGTAGTAATGGTAGTTCAAACACTCACCCAAAACTCTCTAGCACTTATTCGGGGCAAAGAGCCTTACCTGGGAGAACCTACTGTCGGAAGGTTTATTCGGGACATGAGATGTGCTTGGTGTCTAACTCGACGTTTAGAACTCACCACACGTATGTCTGGAGCCTCCCACGACTAAAGGAAGAACGATATCATCCTACGTGCTACAAGAAAATTGTGGTTCAGGGACACCCTACCAGCACCGCGGTTTAGGACGACTGTGGATACCAATTTCATCGGCGAATGACCAACGAGAATGCTCCATTTTGAAGTTATGAGACTATATTTCACTCACATGGAGTCTCTCATAGCTTCCAGAACGAAAACATTTTTGGTCAGGCATTCTCGAAGAAATCAGGGTTTCGGGCAAGACCGGCACCCCAGCTCCGACCCCGAGCGCTTAGTCGCCCGAAAGTGCCTTCCCATACATCCAAAACTGAGAGCACAACATTCAGGTGCCGCTCTGAATCAGTGCGCTTAAGCGCCCATAAACTGCATAAAACCCGCTCCTACCTAAGAAGCCAACATTCTGGCGCCACACAGCGTGGCGCCTAGGTGCCCAACTGCCCTATGTAATTAATCGTTGATTTTATAAAGTTAGCCCTAGGTTAGGAGTTCCGTGCATTAGACATTCCTATAAGGAGCCGAGTGTTTCCCCCTTGTTGGAATCTGAATTTCCCACAATTTTGGCACTCTACATCTCCTTTGAAGGGGTTGGTTGAGTTTGATCTAAAGGAATGAGAAAAGCTTTTGTAGTTAGTACATTCCATGAGCTCGCGTGCGTTCGCAAGACACAAAAAAGATTTGTACCTAGTTCATCCTACGAATATTGGAGGACGTCCCTTATGAGAAATCGAAGGGAGAAGTCGTCCACATTACCACGCCAAAGCTGGAGGCTGCTATGCCGCAAATCCAAAAGCATCAATCCTAGGTACCTACGTGAGGTCGTTAGGTCGAGTTCGACGCACTGTCGAGCGTTTTTGGTTGCATCGCATATACATGGATCATTTTGTTGCATTTTTTTTGCATGTGGTCATTTGTTGCATTGTATGTGTGTCTGCGTGAACACTTCAGGCCAATCGGTCGTCCCAGGCCGATCCCCGATCCTTTTGGGTTCGATCGGCCGTCACGAGTTGATCATCCTGTTTTCTGGGTTTGATTGACCGTTACGTGTCGATCACCCGTCTTCGGGTTCAACGGTCGTCCTAGGTAGATCCCATGTCCTTTGGGTTCGATCGATCGTCCAAGGCAAATCAAACTGTCTTTTGGGTTTGAACGACCCACGGCGCGCCATGGCGGGCCCAACTTTTCGGGTCAAAACCTCCATGGCAAACCCATTTCGTCGGGCTCCTGCCTCCACGGCATGCTTATCTTTTCGGGTCACTGTCTCTAAGGCATACTCATTCATCGGGCCTCTGCGTCCACGACACGTCCATCCTTTCGGGTCACTGATTCTACGACACACTGATTCGTTGGGCGTCTGTCTCCACGGCACGTTCACCTTTCAGGTAATGCCTCTACACCACACCCATTCGTCGAGCAGCCTCCATGGCACGTCCATCCTTTCGAGTCATTGTCTTTATGGTACATCCATTCGTCGGGCCCCTACCTCCATGGCACGTACATCCTTTCGAGTCACTGCTTCCTGGCCATACCCATTCGTCGGGCTCCTGTCTCCACGGCACGCCCACCCTTTCGGATCACTACCTCTTAGACAGACTCATCTCTCATATCGTTGCCCTTGAGACACGCCCTTATTCCCGAGTCACTATCTCCATGGAACACACTCTTTTTATATATGTTTGTTGCATATCTTGCATATTTGCATGTCTTCTTGGTGAGCCTCTCGGGAATGAAGTAAATCCTCTTCATGGATATGCTTCTACTCGACGCAAACTCATGTGTAGTTGGTGTCTGCTTGCCGCATAGCGCCCCGGACCCCCGGGTACGTGTAATTCTTCACATAGAGAGCATATTCTTACCGGTGCATCCATTTTGCGCGTGCCATGTTGCATGTAACATCCTTGGATCCATTTGCATGATGTATGTTTCGCCCTCCTAGGCTCCCTTCGTGGTTATTCCGTTCTTCGACTGAGCGATCACAATGTAGATATTCAACATGATTGTATGCTTGCTCATTTGTCTTGATGGTTGTCCTACTCGTTAGAAGAGTGACCATATATCAGTCGCGATGTCTTAACGAGCATTGTTTGTTGGGTTGATCTTAGTGAACAATACGAGTTAAGTCATCGGGATTGACACGAGTATGACTGTGCTAAAAATCTAAGGGTTCTAACGTGTGTCATATGCATCACGGATCTGCATTACAGGCCTGTTTTTCTAAATTTATAAAATAAATATTTTTACTATTTATGTATTATCCTGCTAGCTTTAAAATTATATAGGTTAGATCATATTTGATGCCACTTATTTTTTAAAAATATCGCCCACTTCTATAACGTGCTTTAAATCCCTTGAATCTTTAGGACGAAACTGGTGTGGCGACCTCGTTAAAGTCATACAATATCTAGAGATTTTACCTTGTGTACTAACATGCTAGATTAAGATACTTTTTTAGTAGATAGTGTGCTAGGCTAGGATCTAGGATGCTAGGTAGTCTTTTTGATGTCTAATAATTGTCTTTTGTTGGTTTCATTGCTCTAGCCAAGCATCATTCTTATTTTGTGTTTTTGATGTGACTGCACGCTTGATATGCATGCAAACATGTTAGGGCGCTTTTCTACAGGGAGTCGTGGCTATATGAACACACTTGGGTACTTTGAAAGAGGGAGCATGTGATGATTTGCATAAACCCTTTTCTTCCAGGTGCTGCTTAGGTCCCCCACCAAACATGGCTCTTAGTACGTTGCATGGCTTTCCCCGCTAACCATGTTTTTCTTGCATGTCGAGTCTTTTTACTTTTTCTCCTATGTACTTTTAGTGTGCTATAAGAGTCATGTAGCGAAAATAAGATGCAAGCACCGATTCTGAGGCGTTTGGTGCGAGAACCACGTGTAGGGGACCAGGAACAGATGTTTGTGTCCTGTATTTTAATTTTGCATTTGATATTAATGTATAGAATTAAGACCGGGCATGTATATGTAAAATTCAGTCTTTTTTTTGGATATGTTGTCAACCCAGTGGCACTGACCTTTTATTTTATTTTAATTTTGGTCTATTTCCTGCCTTATTGCATGCTTGAATTGTTTTTTTTTATGCGGTTTGTCTGAAAATCACAATGCAATATAAGCTCATCAGGAGTTAAAATTCTAAACTTTCTACAAAATCTTAAATATTCAGGATTATTAAAATCTTCATTCTTATTTTTCTGCAGGTCTTCGAGTAGGTTTTAAAACGGATTGCATGCATGTCTATCTCCCCATTCATATTAATAGGGCCTCCATATTATTTAACGAACGCTCTAAAAAATTACATTCATATTGCATGCCCTCACGAGAAGGCCCCATGCTTCTCCAAACCGACTACCCAATATACCTTTTTACACGAGTGGTTGTCTAATGCGCATAAACTACTAGAAGGCTCCCGATCCAAACGGGTATAATTCCTTTTGTTCAGAGTGTTTCTAGCTTTGTAGCTGAACATCTACTTCTCTTTTTTTCTTGAGGCATCCTTGTCACTTCGACAAGCGTATGTCCCACTTCTTGGAGCTTCAACTTATAGTCATAGGAGAGAGTTTCCTTCCTTTGACCATAGGGCTATCGAGATCCCCGTAGATGACGTAATTAATGAATTGCTGACCAGAGATCTCAGGACGTGTTGGTTCGACTACCTTCATGACGGTAAACCTACGGTCCTAGTGACTCGGGATGACGGGTATGTGGTACCCCGACCTGACTACCTCTACTTGTTATGGATTATTACTTAATCGACTTTTGGTGTGACTCTGATATCATGTTGATGGTCTTATGCTGATGAGCTGCCGCCCGTTTGGGATACGACAATTTGTCCCCTCTCGCTATGGCCCTGACATCCTTTGACATATTGGGATATCATCATCAAGTTAATTTTGATTATTTTGTGGTTTTCATATATCGATGAGCCGCTAATCATTTGGGATGTGAAAGACTCACTCTCTGCCCAATGAATTAACAAGAGCTTTGAAACATATGGGTATTCCCCCACAAAGTAACCTTCCTTTGATGACATATTTCCCAATGTCCAGTATATTAAAGGGAAACTCTTTTTATCAAGAGTATACTTGGGTATCCCCAAAGATATAATTAACCAAGTGGGATACGTGGACTTGGGAGTGCTCTTGACCTCGGTACAGACACCTACACCTGACTCTAATTATGGGTAGCCTACGTAGGCATTCTTTTGTAGATATTGGTCCAAGGTGTCTCCGTCCAAACTTATTTCGGCGAACATACTTGAACTATCCTGATTATCCAAATATTTGGACGATAAATTTATCTGAGAAAGGGAAGCATGCGACGATCGACAAGCTGACGATTCCTTTAAAAATAAAAGAGCGAAAGATGAAAGAAAACAGTGCCACGGACGTCAAGTCTTCTCGACATAATATCCGCGCTCAGAAAAAGAAGCTATTAAAATTAGTAACGTGTTTCAAATTAACATTGTTCGTAAAGGATGTGTTGTTTTAACAACAGGTCTAACTCAGGACTATGTGTTACATATACCTCTACTGAAATGTAATATTTTTTCTGACAGTAAACTAACATATAACATTGATTGTGTTGCTCATTTTTCCTTTGATGTCTATATCATTCAGCATTGTCATTCAAGGAGGATCATTGTCAATGCTAAGCAAATTGGTGGGCTCTACTTCCAAGAGGAAAGCATATAGAATAAGGACACTCTACCCAGTAATTGCATATTTTTTCAATCTATTGAATGTCTTATTATTTTATTACACTGTCATTTAAGTCATCCTAATTCGCAGTATCTAAAATAATTATATATGTTAATGTTTACTAACAAAAATCCTACTAATTTCAAATATGAAACCTGTCAGTTAGCTAAACATCAATGTGCTCCTTATCCACTCCACAATTACACACAATTCTCTTATTTCTCTCTTATTCACGAATACTTATGGGGACCCTCTCATACTCTTAGCCAAACAATTAAATGGTGATTTTTTACTATGATTGATGACCACACTCAAATAATATGGGCCTATATTTTAAAAAATAAATATGAAGTTGTTGTCACATTCAAAACTTCTACACCTTCATTTTAAACTAATTCAAAACTTTTATTCAAATCCTTCAAACTGACAATAGTCAAGAATTGTTTAACTATATATTAGGAGAATTATTGGTAAATAAGGGCATCCTCCATCATAGTGAATGTACAGACTCCTCAATAGAATGGGATAATCGAGAAAGAAAACTAACATCTTTTCGACGTTACTCACTTCATTATGTTTCACTCTAATATCTCATAACATTTCTGGAATGATGATTTTTTTATCGCCACTTCTCATCAATAGAGTTCCCTAAAAAATTGACAATTGTTGTACCCTTTAATAGTCTTAAGATGGTGCTTTCCTAACAAGTAGATCTTCTCCACTTTAGATCCCAAAATTTTTGGGTGCACAACCATTGTTCAGAACACAGCCACAACTTAGAGTAAACTTGTCCCCATAACCATAAAATGTGTTTTTCTAAGATAGTATACCACTCAAAAGGGGTACTGGTGTTTTAACCCTACCACAAATAAGGTCTATGTAGATGTTGATGTTTCTTCATTGAAAGTGTTCCCTACTTTCCAAACTCAGCCTCTAGTGAGGTGGAGCTAGTTCTTAGATATGGTTCCTTACTCAACTCCTATGAATGTTCCCCCCACGTCACCTAACATCGAGGAACCCTCTGTTGATTTGGTTTCACCCACTTCTACAACCAAATAGCCCTCTACCCCTTTGGTTCCACTGGTGCAACCTCCCACTCGTTCTAATGCACCTACTCGATAGCTCACTAACCCTTGTTGGAACTTCAATCCTCTCCAGAAGACATCCCCAACACCACTCCTACAAATGAGGAAGTCAGCTCTTTTAGTAAGATACACAATCAGACATGCTCTTTCTATTATGCGGCAAACTATGTTCTTTTTGGCAGATTATCGCCAACCTAAAGAACATTTACTATGGTCCTGACTAATCATCAGCTTCCATCTACTGTTGAGGCTGCCTTAGCAAACTCAGCCTGGAAGTTGCTATTATGGAGGAGATGAATATCCTTAAGTGGAACCATAATAGAGACATTGCTGGTCTTCCTCGGGATAAGAAAATTGTGAGATGTTGTGGAAAAGCTCAATTCTGGGAAAATTTGTGTTCTGTTTGCACCGTCTAGTGACCAACTAACAGATATCCTCATAAAGAATCTTCCTCGGCCATTGTTCGATGATTTCAAATCCAAGTTGAGCATGACCGGCATCTATGCTTCAACTTAAAAGGAAGTATTGCAATATTAGAATATAAATATGCAGAATTCTATATTAATTACTTTGATTTTCTTTTATTTACTTTTCTTTTTCCTTTTATTCTATTTTTATTTATGTATTTAATAGTAGATCCCGTAATGAGTATTTATAAACTCTTTGCATCAAAAAGATTATTCTGGTTTTATGCTAATAGAAATTATAAAAATATAATATTTACATGACTATTGTGTTGATGTGGTTGTTAAATAAATCTATGAAATTCCCCTTGTCAATTTAAATGCCATAAAACACTATAAAACCATTAAAATGTTCATGCTTATAAATATTGCATGATGCCAACAAAAAAAAAGTAAAATATTACTCAAAAGTTTTTAAAATAAACAAGATCAAAGAGTTCTTTCATAATTCATCCAACAAAGGTAAATGACATGCCTTTTCCAATAATAATACCTAATCCAAAATATGCTACAGATGTGAGAAGAAGTGGTTTTCACTATGATTACAATAACATCAGAACAAAAATTGTGCCTCTGGTCAAACATAAATTACTAAAAAAAAATCACACCACTAACCAAGGTGGTAGAGCTTGGCTTTCTAATGCAAGAACATGTTTGATGCAATTTAGCGAAAGGCAAAGATTTAAAAGAGGAAAACAGTACCATCATGTGCATATTAAAAGCATTTTTAACAAACCTTAAATCCTAGAAAATTCATCATAAATTCCATCATATAATTTAATGAGGAAAGCCAAAGATCGTAAGAAAGCAATACTATCTAATATATTATAAACTTCATATTTTTGAAATTTTCTTAAAAAAAAAAAAACTGGTTGATATCAGAACTTATTAAACCAGATAAGCTTCCTTATAAGTCTACAAAAACTGAAGTTATGTGAATACTAAAGCACCACGCAACAACCGGTTGGTTAGTTTAGTATACTTTCCTCCCTTATATGTAAGAAGTAAGCTCTCGATTTTACAATTGTAGATAGGCTCAGAAAATAAGATTTGCCGTTCTATATGTTTCTCAAACCAAGCACTCAAATCTCATATTTAAACTTAAAGCAATGAAAAAACAGTATCACGCGATCAAAGCAAACTAACTGAGGTTAAGAAAATAAAAAGGCTGCGTAAAAAGGAACTCAGGTACGATCTATTTCAGTTCAAAGTGAATCATGCAGGAAAAAATTGAAAATACCAACGGATTCCCAAAAAAAAAGGATTTTAAGCCAAGCTTAAAAATGAAAAATGCTATGGGTTTTCTTGAGATGTTTTTAGGAGAACTTACCAAACAGCTAGTAGAATTTTTGCTCAGCTCCCCGAATATTGTCACCGCAACCACAGAAGGAAGAACAGTAGCGCAGGAATTCCTTCGCAGGCACATAGAAAGTTAGGGCTTCGAAGCTTAAGGAGTTTAGGGCTGTTTGGTAGCAGGATTTGAGCAGAATTTAAGCAATATTTAACCTAAATTCTGGCAAACAGCAAAAATGGCAAGTTTAAGTCCTACGGAATCTTAAATCCCGCTCACCTTAGCCTTCACCGTTGAGCTGTCGTCGCGACTTTCCTCACTTCAGATACTCTTCGTCATCGTCTCCGCCATCGTTGGAGCAGAGCAAAGCGTGGCAATGGGAATCCGCACGCTTTACGGCGGAAGGGCAAAAAACGGGGATTTCGCTTGGTAGGAGCGTTAGGGGAAAACAAAGGGCTTCGCTTGCAATCATTTGCCTTTAAACTTAAAAATTTAAAATAATTTAAAAATTCATCAATTAATTATTATTGATGATGATGTTTTCAAGATAAATATGTGCCCAAATTTCAATATGCTGATAAATATGTGCCCAAATTTCAATATGTTGATTTGAATAGTCAACTTTACTGCACTAAGTTAATCCACAACCACCATGCAGCAGGTAAGTGTGCTTATTGATGAAAATGTTATTAAATGAATCATATTCTCAACTTAATTTAATTTTTTAATTAATTGAATTAGTAGCCATTAATGAATAATTAATATAGCTTTTAAGATTCAACAATTTTAGATATAGGATTTAGTAGATATTAAGAACAAAATTAGTAAGATTGGGCATCTAATGTATTCCAAGGTAAAATATATGAAACATTAGTATATGAGATTTTTTATTGAAAATTTTTAAAATATGCATTATCCTAATAGTGTAGTTGCCCAAATGAAATTCAAGGAGAAACAGAACAATTGAGGCTAGAAACAAACTCGTCAAGCTCTGCTTAGGATAACTACACCAGGCTAGTTTTAAGGCATGTTCACCAATAATATACTAAGAGAAGGAAGCTAGCTAGCATAGCTCAAAGTGGACTTATCACTCAAATCCTAGGAGACACCAATTGTGTTCAAGGCACTCACCTGTAAAATTTGAAGTGAATTTATTAGTTGATTATGAGAAACACCCACTATGCTCATGAAGAATTTTCCCAATAATGTCAAAAGACTTGTTGGAATGAATCAACGCAGAAAATCATCAAACCCATAGAGCTACTTAGTAATTGCCAATATGAGTGCTAGTAACTTTCTAAACTCCAGGTCCAACAAGTAGCCTAAATTTAAATATGTGCTTAAGCTAAACGTCTTATTTTCTTTCTTATTTTCTTGTATGTATCACTCATTCAATTGCAATTCATATAGCATCCCAAACATTCAGTTTTCACATATAAACAATTGTAGGATGAGCCATGTTTTTTAATTTCATCAAAATTTGATTGTGTAATAAAACAATAACAAGTTTTCTCCTCTTTCTCTTTGTTCCCCTATCCACCATTCTTTACTTCCTACTCGGTGTTTTCTTTTTTCGAGCTTAGTAAGATTCACACATAAATCATAATTAAAAAAAACCTAACAACCTAAAGAGTACGTGAACATGGTTATGTTACAAAGATCGGAAGGGACGTTCAGTGATCTGCAAAAGCTTTAAACAAAATAATAAAGAGACTATTATTAGATAATTTATTGAAAAAAATAAAAATTAAGGACTTTATGGCAACCAAAAATATGACTAAAATGAAGGAGAGACAAAGACAAATGATTTAAGGAAACTTCGATAAAATCACAAGAACAATACTAAGAGTGCAACTATTTAATTCCCTTGATTTAGGTGTTGAAGCAATATAAGGAGAAAATGCAATTCACTCTTCACTTTTACTTATACAAACCATTTTTCTTGAAAGGAGAAAATTCTTATTCTCATTTGTAAACCTCTATAATGTTGCATCGGTTTTAATTTTTTATTATAGTACTAATTTATTCTCGTGTACATACTTAATATTTAATTTATGTATAACTTCTAAAATGTAATTGAAATAGAAGTATTTACTATAGTAAAACCATAATTAATAAAAATTTTAGGAAAGAAATAACAAATTTAATTACAAAGTGATCCATATTGATTAATAACAAATGATTAGCTTAACTCAGAAAGCAAACCCATATACAAAGTTCCCTAGTCATTTCATTCTGTAATGTTTGAGAGATAAAATCATCTTTTGAGCGCTATTTTTGTTGGATTGGCATCAAAGATTAGAGATATCAAAAAAAAAAAAAATTTAAATCTATGCATCATTTTTTTGTGAAAAATAAAATTCCTAATTTAGCTAGGTAGTTTGAAATTTGAGGCCATATTTTTAAATATATTAGCATTAGCCTATTTGAAGTTGGTTCTTAAAGTATGATTTTCCAAATAGCTGATATACTCCATTGTTTCTTCTTACTTGTTTCTCATTTAATAACTTCTAAGAAAATTTTACAAATTTGTAAATATCTTCTACTATATTGGCTTACTTGTAATTCTTATGTCCATAAAATAAAATAAAAAATATATTATTATATGTAACAATTCTAAGAAATAATGATTAGCATAATACTCAATTAAATATACTAGATTGTACTTAAAGACAAGATTTAAAAGTTATCTCTATTAATATTTCACTTATGACGATGGACGAGCATACACATAAATGCTAAAACCACCATTCGATGGGGATGACTTTACGAGTGATGCAAAATTAAGTTGATCAAATGGAAGCAGCAGTAAATGGATTGGTTTTTTGGTACATCAACTTTCTTTCTTTAAATAGAAATGGTAAGAATGAAGATGTGACCATTCTATAAATTATGTGCATTGTTCTATTTAAGGTTATTATTTGTGGATATGATTAATGTCAACATTGAAGAATATTTTTTCATATGATTGTATAAATATTGTTGTGTGTCAGAAGATTCACTGTGGTAGAGTGATAATTTAACTTCTTAGCCTTGCACAAAGATCCATTATACAATGAAAAAAAAATAGCTAGAGAAAACACCAGAATTTTTACTTGGAATAACTCGGAAAGGAAAATAATTATAGGGCCTAGCCTAGTCAAAGTTATCCACTATGTAATATAATTATATAGATCCACTATTTTCTTAAATTAGAGAATGTGAGATTATAAACTTGATAATCACAGATGTACAATAATAAATTAGATATAATTGTTATAATTAGGCTACACCAAATGTGGTTCTTGACTATAATAGGAATAATTAGACATAAAGGTCATTGTTAGTTTCTGCAAAGTCAGTTATTGGCCAGAATGGTTGTGATCAGTGGTTGCAATAGTAGCAGTTTGTCACAGAGTTTGTGGTTAGAAGCTATAACAATAGTAGTTGGCCATAAAAATCATAGTTGGCTTCTACAATGACATTAGTTGGCCATAAATACTTATCATCAGTGTATGTAATAGCATAATTTAGCCACAAAGACTATAGTTGGAATGTGCAACTGTAGTGGTTGGTCGCAATATTCATAATTGGTTTTTATAAAGGTAAAAACGATTCATAAAGGTTGTTGTTGATTATTGTAATAGTGATAGTTGGCCAAAAAAAATGTATTTGGAAGATGTAACAATACTAATTAACTAAAAAAACTATAATCTAGCTATAATGCTTGCAATTATTGGTCGTCGATTGCCGGTGATCGATGGTGGCATGTGGTGAGGACGAGCGACAGTTAGCGGTGGTCAACGGGTGATGGTCAAAGATGGCAGGCGGTTAAACGTTTGGTCTTCTCCAAAACTCTAGAATTTCACTTCTTTTTCTCTCCTTCTCCTCCTCCTCTTAGGTGAAAAGAGTGGGCTTATTTATAGCCTCTTAGAAGGGGCAATTTGGTCATTACACGTCTCACTTTTCTAACTACCTGATTGGATAGTCCATGTTGATCCTCCTTTATCATAAATATTTTTTAAGAATATATGTAATTTAATGTCCTTGAAATTTAGCGACCTTCAGATTGTTTTGTTCCACTCATTGAGACACTCGATTTGACCATAAGAATGTTAAATCTGGTGTTCTTTTACCACTAAATTTATTATACAAAACCTCTAATTATGATTCAATTTGCTTAATTATGATTGATTGGACCTAAATTGAACCAATTTTGACACCATTGTGTTTATCTTGTTGAGGCAATTAGTTTGAATATAAACTTGCTAAAATTGGGGTCGTATGGATCTTAAATTTGAATTTGAAAGACTCTATTAAAAATGCATCTAGATTCATGCTTGATAAAAATTTGTTGATGACACATCAAATAATATATTCAAATACAAGTGACTTGTGAGCTACTTTTTTCATCCTCCTCCTCCTGCCAAAAATTTTTTGATGACATGTGAATAGTATTACGACACCAAAGTGATGTAGTTACACCATCAACCTCATCTTCCTCCGTGTTCTATTTTGAAGCATCAATAGACCAAACCATTCTCCCTTTTTTCATTAGAATTAAAATAATTTACACTCTTCATTTAAATGATACACACTAAAATACACAAAGAAGTCACCTCTTCCCCCCTTCATTCAGTCTTCTACTCTAGTGCTCTCTTTGTTGTTCATTTTTTTGGTGTTCTTTGGCTTCTCCAATGTAGTTCTCCTTCTTTTCTTCTTCTCTTTCTTCTTCTTCTCTTCTTCTCACCATACACTTAATTCCTTCTTATTTGCTTTTTATTTTTGTTTTCTTTCTCATCTCTTCTTCTTCTCCTCCTCTTCTTACCACTACACTTAATCCCTTGTTCGTCTCTTCTTCTTCTCCTTTCTCCTCTTCTCTGCTTCTAAACACTACACTTAATCTATTTTTCTTCTCCTTTTTGTTCGTCTTTTCTTCTCACCACTACACTTAATCCTTTTGTCTTATCTTCTTCCTTTCCTTTCTTTTTTCTCACCACTATACTTTTCTCTTCATCTTCTTCTTCTCATTTTCATGGTCAAACCCTAACACCACTATATTCTCCTTCTATCTCCATGCATATTTTTCATCTAACTTTCTTATATGAATTTTATCTCATGACAATTTTGCTTATTTGATCTCTTATGTGAAGTTAGTTTTCACATGTGGTAATCTTAAGTAAATTTATTTTTTATGTGTCGTTTATTATGAAGTAAATTTGTATTTTATATTTGATGTTCACCATAAGTTCTTTCATGTAAAATACTTGGTTTCATGTGAAGTATTTACTATGCAAAATTCATTATGTGTTTTCTCCATCTACGTATGTTGAGAAGTATTTACTATGCAGAATTCATTGTGTGTTTTCTCCATCTACGTATATTTTACTCAACATGAATTCTTTACTGTGTAAATTCATTGTGTTTTCTCCATCCATGCATAGTTTAATCAATATGTAGACTTTACCATGTATAGACCCCTCCATCTGAAGATTTATTTGTTTTTTCCATGTATTAAATCCATGAACTTGTAAAAGAAATCATGTATAAATTTCATGTGTAATTTCCTACATGTAAAAATTTTTAAGTGTATTTATCCATCTATGTGTAGTTTTTTACATCCTGTATGTGCATCTCTCTATCCATGTGAATTCTATACCACATAAAATAACTATGTTAAATCTTCTCCATATATAATCTACTTCTTATCATATCCATGTATAGTATGTTTCATATGTAGTCTCCATGCATAATCTCATTTATGTATAGTATGCTTCATATGAAATCTCCATGCATAATCTCATCCATGTATAGTTTGTGTCATATGTAGTCTCCATGCATAATCTCATCCATGTATAATATACTTCATATATAGTATCCATGCATAATCTCATCCATGTAAAGTATACTTCATATATTGCCTCCATGCATAGTCTCATTCATGTATAGTATTCTCCATATTTACCCCCCATGCATAATCTCATCCATGTGTAGTATGCACCATGTGTAGTTTTATTTATATGCTAAGTATCTTGCTATGTGTTAACTTGGTGAACTTGAAAGTCTTCCATGTGTAATTTTTTTCTCTATGTGTAACCCCTAATGTAGTTTGCCTTCATGTGTTAAATTTTCATGTGTAGTTTGTCTTCATTTATAGGATTTCCATGAATATGCAACATTCATGTTTAATATTTCTATTTTTAGTTTGCTTTAGTGTGTAGGATTTCCATGTATATATAATATTTATTTGCAAAATTTGCATGTATATGTTTTCTTCCTGTATAAGATTTTCATGAGTAGTTTGATTTCATATGTAATTCTAATGTATGGTATGCTTCTTGTATAGTTTATTCCATTTATACACTTCCCCATGTATGGCATGCTTCATGTATAGTTTACTCCATGTATATACTTCTCCATGCATAGTTTGCTGCATGTAAAAATTTCTCATGGTGTAGACTCCATCATGTGTAGTTTCCATGCATGTGCAAACATTTTTATGTAGTTTTCGCTATATGTGATATCCTAAATGTAAAATTCTCTTTATGTGAAATCTTATCATTGTTTTAATTAATTAGTCATATGTTAATTATGTGAATAAAAAAGAAGAAATTTTCATGTGTAAATTTTGTGTGATGTGCAAGTATACTTGTTAAGTTCTTAGGATATTTCACTTGCAAGTTTATATCTTTAAGATATATTAATTTATAAATTTAAATGATTAGGGCTAACTCCCATGTAAATCACACAAAAAACTTTAAATGGTGTATGCTTAAATTTTCATAGCTTGAATATGATAAAAAAATTCTCAAAATTATTTTCATAGGAATTCTGTTTATGCAGAGTCAAACAAAATTCTAAGAACCTTAAAAATTTCAAACCTTATAAATATTTTACAAACTTATAAATTTAAAATCTTTCAAACCTTTAAAAGACTAAACTTTTAAAAATCAAAAACACATTAAAATAAATTTAAATTTTCAAATATTCAAGCCTTTTAACATCTAAAATAATTTGTAACCTCTTAAAACAATATAAAACATTTTAAAATAAACAATATTTTTTGAGAAACTTAAATTTTAAACAATTTAAACCTATTAAAATAACTTATAAATTTTTAAACACTTAACAACTTAAAACATTTTAAAACTCTTTAAAAAAAACTTTAAAATTCTAACCACTTAGAAATTTAAAACTCAAAAACCTTTAAAATGATATAAAACTTTCAAACTTAAAATTTAAAGCACTAAAAAATTGAAAAAACTTTAAAACCTTTAAAATGACTTGTAACTTTCAAACACCTGAAATTCAAAATACTTAAAAATTTAAAATATTTTAAAACATTTAAAATGACTTAAACAATTTTAAACACATGAAATTCAAAACACATTAAAACTTTTTAAAAACTTAAAAATTTCAAACACTTAAAATTCAAAAACCTTAAAATTTTAAAACATTTTAAAATTTATAAAACAACTTAAAACTTTCAAACTCTTCAAATTCAAAATACTTTTAAACTTTTAAACATCTTAAACTTCTAAAAATGTATACTTTAAAACCTTTAAAACACATATAAAATTCAATGAAAAAACTTCAAACAAACTTTGGAAACCAAATCTAAGGATAAAACTAAATGGAGGACATCAATTTAGACTAGAAAATTAAATGAAAAACATCAACCTTATAATACCCTAAAGTTCATGTTGACTGACAAAACTAAAAGATTAAACTAAATCAAATTTAAAATATAAAACCCTAACGAACAAAAAAAAAACTAACATGCACTAATTTAAATAATACAAGTCACACTTATATTCTTATCTTATTAACTATGAACCCTAGGCTAGTCAACTCAGATACAAAACTTAGGATCACACATACCCCTTAGAATAGTCCATTCTTGAAGTCAGGTTTAGACTCTAGGTACCTCTAGCTAGTGCTAAGGATAAATGCATATAAAGCAACAAACGTGTGATCTCCTTAATTATTTGGTTCCTTAGAATAAAGTAACACATGATTATTGATAAAAGCGTCTTAAACCACCAAATAATTAAAAAGATCTACATTCATCATAACTGAGGTAATAATGGAGCTCTTTCTATTTAGTTGGTAAATAGTCTGAGGCATTTGAAGAACCAAAGACTCTAAGACAATATAAACTTATGGGCATTTTGACGTGATTATTATACTCAAAGATTAGTTTAATCCACATACTTAGCCTCCTTATAGATTGTTGGCTTAATTTCGGCGTAGACTCTCAAATTCCTTCTAGATATACTCTCAATCAATCTATCCCTTTAGTATAGGACTAAAAATTTTGAAATCCATCATTCTAACTAAAGTCCCTATTAATATGATCTGTCAACTCAAATTTTCAGATCAAATACAAATCCTTCAAATCAAACCCAATAGATCCAATCTTTAGAAATCAAACAGCTTTTCAAACCAAATTAATGAAATCAAATATTGTCAACGCAAATCAAATCTTTTAAAATTAAAGCTTTCAACTTTCAAACTAACCTAAAAAACAAACGTCAAAATAAAGCTCTAACCAAACTCCAATTCTTTTAACCTAGAAATTAAATCTTCAAATTAGACCTTCCAATCAACCTTTCAAACTCAACATTTCAAATTCAACCTTCAAATCAGACTTCAAACTAACCTTTAAAATTAAAATTTAAAAAATGAAACAATCAAATCAAACTTGCAACTCCAAACTCCAAAAACCTTCAACCAAAAACTCTTCTTATCATAACCAATCAAACTTTCAAATTAAGCTTTTTGAAACTGTTTAATTTATTTCAAGACAATTGTCGGCGCTATTTTTTGGGTTGAGTGGG
>NEWO01000847.1:13621-24506 GCA_003013225.1 Phalaenopsis aphrodite
GCAACTCCTTAACTAAAATAGTGCTGACAAGGTCGTGTTGTAGGTGACATGCCTTCACAGCCAGAATTATTTATATTTCAAATATTTGGGGAGTTTTCAAGAATGCATGGTACATGATATCTAAGCAATGAAAATATTCGGACAGCTGCATTATATTTCTTAATGAATTGCAAAGAAGTGTAGCCATTTAAACAGTAAAATTCAGGGTGCCCAAAATTAATATCTTTATTTAATATTGAGAATGTTATATATATTTATATATATCTTAATGTCAATGATTTCAGCAAATTATTTATCGAGAAAAACTATTGAGCTGCATATTATTATAGAACCAATTCATCAGAAAGAAGGTATGTCCAATTTTCACATTCAGGGCAGCACAAACGATGAAGTTTTTGTGCTAGAAGATACTGTAGGGATTTTTGAAAAGTTTCATCATGATTTAGATAAGGATGATAAAGAGACTGAAGAAGAAATTTTAGGTTCATCTTCAACAATGAGTTCCTGATCCCAAAAATTATAGTTGTGTAAAATTAATGAAGATGACTCCTCTTTGCAGCGATGCGAAAAACTTGTTTTGTTATTTATTAATAAAAAATTGAAGCAATTTATATTGGGATTCTACATAAATATATGTATTGTTATCAAGTAATACATGACTTTCTGTTTAATCCCCAAACATCGATCCCACAGAGAATGTTTAAATTCGAGATGGTAATTTAAATTAGGAATTTCACAATAATAAAGAAAGTCTAATATACTAATTTCAAATGTTTAAGATGCTATCAGAACTAAATTATCATCTACTAGCAAGTCTGTAAAGTAAAGTTAAATTATAACTACTAAAATATGTTTCTGTGATGAAGTTATCAAATATGAGAAAACATTATTCCCACTATAATGAGTTTTTGGTTAAATGAGAGAGATAAATGGTTTGAATTTTTATTGTGCCAAATAGGAGCAATTTTAATTCTCTACCCTTAGTCAAGTGCTATAGAGAATCGTTGGCTAATCTTAGGTTTAGTCTCTAAATCCGTGGTTAGGCTGGGACGATACTGGCTCTCACTCTAGAGCTCCCACTTTTTTTCCTCTGAAGGCTAAGTCTCGCTTTAGTTCTTAAACACTAAGATCAAATTTGGGGATTTTAGTCTGTCACTCTAAAATTTCTAATTCTTCGCCCAATAATAGATATTTCCCTATTTATTTGCACCCAATGTCATGAATGAAAAAACTCTTTCATAGAATTGAATGTGATTCTCAGTTTGTTGTAGAACTCATACTACATTTCTCGGATCATATGTTTCACAATAGATTTTAACATTTCAATTGACCAGATCAAAAAGTAAATTAAGAACAGAGTGACAAAAATCATTACAATTTATTTTATATTTTAAAATTGGCACATCCAAATTATCTCTTCATTTCACCATATCTCAAACTAGGGAGAAACACAAAGAAAACTACTCATACCTCATGAGAAAGAAACAACAAAATATAAATTTCATAGATAAAAGAAAGTTTATACAATAATAATAAACAAATACCACTTATCTATAACTCTTTCTCAAAGCAAATCCCTTGTAGTCTCTCTTAACTCTTTCTCTCTTTACAAGACTCTTGATTTTCTCTTTAAAGATGTATGGAAAGAAATCTCACACTTCTCTCCCTCTCTTAACAACTCTTAGGAGAAAATCACACTTAGACTCTCTACACCAAATAATAGAAAACTTAAGTATACTCATTTACCTTCTAGCCCCCTCTAACTACTACTTTTTCTGAGCAAATTTCGCTCTAAATAAGATATAATGTCAGTTTTCTAAGAGGTGCCTCTAATAACTCTTCAAAAAGCGACCAGATTCACCGAATCTTCTAGAATTTTGCCCAACACCGACCTTGGCGTCGTCGGCGCCTGTGGCCTGAATTTAATTCAGTGTTCTCTGTCAAATGGCGACGTCGGTGCCCAGTATGGTGTCGTCGAAGCTGAATATTTATCCAAAATGTCATTTTGACTCCAAATTCTATCATTTTTGCTTCAAGTCCTAAAAATCATCAACTTGCAACAAAACATAAAATATACATTCATTTAAAGCGCAATATCACAAAAAATGAGTATAAAATATAGGTCTAAAATGTATATATTTTTGGTGCATCAGTTCCTCTAATGAAGCTTAATAACAAAGTTATGTAATTTTAGATTAGTGATTACTACTGCTACTTTTTATCTTTTCTTTTGTTGTATTAAGGCATAGTTGTTTACTCTTACTGTTCTTATTCTTAGACATAGTTAGCTGCTACTTTTGTCTATCCTTCATTATACCGTTTCTTTCTACTAATGATTATTTTTCTTGCCACTATTAATCTTATTAATGTCATTCATTTGTTTTCAGATAAGCATAGGTAGGGCAAGTGGTCAGCCACCTCAAAGACCTTGTGTTCTCCAGACATTATAGACCAGTTACCATAGCATGAAAAGGAGCCTTTTGTGACATCCGCTCCGACACTCACTACTATCACTCATCCGTGACACCCGCTCCTGCACCTGCTGCTGCATCTGCCTCTTATGACACATGCTCCCCCACTAATTACTTCCCTACATGTTGCTTCCACAAAGAATCCCCCACATGCTACGATTGCTTTTACAGCTAGCACACTTGCTACCCCACCATTTCCAGCCCCACATATTCTGACACCTCTTGAGCTTGGCCCCTCAACTCCTAACCTCCCCCTCAATCCCCGAGCGTACATTTATTGTCAGAGGGGGTTTCGTATGATTATTTTAACATTATATTATATTTATTATTCATTTTATATGCTTTCTTGTAACTAATTTTTTTCTTAAGTATATTCATTCCCCACAAGTTGTCAGTCACATACATCACAAAGATTATCAGAAGCAGGAACAATCAGTCCTATCTCTCATGGAAGCAGATCACTGCAACCACTTAGGGCTTGTGGTTCAGGGAGTTTGAGGTACGATCATGTAATTTAAATCAGATTTTTAAATTTATTTTATTTTTTATACTAATACATGGATTATTTTTTATCTTACAGAGGTCCTTCACTTGGCTCCATGAGCAAACCATCAGGTCCACTAAATCTTTAAGATTTGGGGCAGACATCGTCTTGGAAACATGTTCACAATAGCTCGCTAGAGGGGCGAGTGGCTTGCCTGGATCGACGAGGATATCTGGGGTCAATTGAATGTAGCATGGGCCTCTCCTTCTTATGAGAGGAAAAGGCAGATGAATAGGAGGAACCGAGCGACAAAAGGGGCCAGGGGAGCTATGCACTAATTGGCAGATCATTCCCTATAATGAGCACTACACGAGGTTGGCACGATTCTTTTAAATATTAAACATTCAATCTTTGAGGTAATTTTGTGGCACTAAACCATTTTATACATTGCGCAGGTGAAGCAGTTGAGTCGTGAGCCCTTGTTGTGGAGTTATAAATCCAAACTCATCGGCGCCCGAGGACACAAAATTGGGTCTCTGAGCATTCTTGACAGATTATATTATTGACTGATGTTTTCATACATTAAATTCGATACAATTATAGCCTAAATAAATTTGTCGGTAATACAATGAAAAAACCCATGCAAATACTTTGCGTCAAAATATTTCAACGCAAAATGGGCGGAACAATCATTATCAACCCTCGATTTATCTATTAAAAAAATCGAACATAAATCTGATACAAATCCGATGACAAACCTTGCATTTGATTTACATTTGGCATGGCCAACGAAAATTCACTTAAATTCTGTAGTGCAATACAATCTGTAATTTGCCACGTCAAACAAATCACAATTAAGGCTTTTGGAATTTAAGGGTTGAAACTATTTTATATCCTAAAGTACAAGGCAGTGTTAACAATGATGAGAAAAATACTTAGCTAGCTTGTGAAGAAAGAAAACTTTGTCCATACAAGATGTCATCAAACCTTTTTTCCGAAGAAAGGAAAATTTGTAAAAGAGAGAAAATTGAGGGGATTAAGTTTTCTCCCTTTTCTATGGGAGTATTTATGCTTGAAGGAATGAAGAGAGAAATACAAACAATTTTTTTATTATGATGACTTATAAATATTGGACATATATATTTATAATATAGAAAGATGAAATAAATAACTAATTTTTTCATGAAAGCTTATTATGATGCCTGATATATTACCAACTAAACCAAACAAAAATCTAAATATAGTGTTCAAAATGAATTTTTTTAGTTAAATTTAAGATTATTTTAACTCTAATTTTAGCATACTTTTAGTCAAGCTAAATATCTTAAGGAGAGAAACTCAATGAGACCAAAAATGATCCAATTTGAGTTCAAATAAGCCCAAATTATGCAATGAAAATATGATTAATTTTTGGGAAATATTAATTAAAGGGTCGCATAGTTTTTAAACTTGCAGAACTAATGTCATAACGTGCATCTTGATGAAATAAATTTAATAAGCCTAATATTATTCAACTTAAAATCAATAAGATAATTAAATATTAAACAATAAGTTTATAATCTAATTAAATAATAAGAGACATCTACAATAGTTTTTCAAAATTTGACCAAATACACAAAGTACTGCTTTCAAAGATTAGTAATATGCCCACATTGTTTGTATACAAATGACCTTGACTTAAAATTAGATATAGACATCCCATGCTAGCAACCATTATGGTTTAATCACAGTAATCTTTATTGTCCCTCATTCATCATTATCAAGTAATCATTGTCTAACCATTGTTACCCAACAATCATATTAGACCATCATCACCATATTACCATCTCATGATTGTCGTCTCTTAACCATTGTTATCATCCTACATTAATTCTTCAATAACTTTTATCACAATCATAGAAGATTAAACAAGCTCACTTAATTTTATAATCATGCCTTAAATGATTATTAAAAAGATTGAAATTTAATAACTTTATATGTAGTAGATAATTTTAGTTGTGCCAAACTCTTTTTTTTATTTGGGTTTTACCATTAAAATCCGATTATCCTCTATAAAACTCTTTTTTTGTCAATGTATTGTAACATCATACTAAACTAAAGTATTAATCTCTCACTATTGACTCTATTATTCTTCAATTTAAGACAATATTTATCTAACTTATCCTCTTGTGTGTGTATGTGGGGGTTGGAATTTGGAGTTGTTTTTTAGTATTTTTACATTTTTTTGTTATTTATTCTTCTTAGGCTTAAGATGTGGAGAGTCTAAACAAATTAGGAGTAGAAATTAAGCTCGATGTGCAATAATAGTTTAGATTTTATTTCAAAAGTTTTCTGAACTTTAATCTCTTTTAAATAAATCAAACAAAATAATAAATATATATACATGTCCAGCCATACAAGATGCTCGTATGATACGAAAGTTTTTTTATGAGTGTGAGCAAAAAAAACTTTGAGTGTTGTAACTAAGGTTTTAAAACCTCATTTCTTCTTTGGTCCAACACAAAATTTTCATTTGTGGTTGCCTCTATAGATTAATTGGCTTCAATATTCATTTTATTTTGATTTTAACTACTTTTAATGATAAGATTTTATGAAATATATACTTACAAAAAAAAAAGATTTTCTAATTTTTCCAAGTTATCTTGTACATGAAAATCATTAATTGTTTTACAAATTTTTATGGAGAATTTTGGCAACCATTTAAAAATTCTATTGAAGTTTTACTAAAAATATATGTTTTTTAAGCAAAACTTTTGTGTTTCACCAGAAAGTCAACAAAAACTTTTGTGCTTTGCACAAAACTTATGAACCTAATAGAAACTAAAAAATTTACTGGTTTCACATTAATTTTAACTTACATCATAGAAAGTTAAAATCATGGTTATAATATACTATTAATAAATCAATTCAACAAAATAGGTTATAGAATCATAAATTCATAAAATGCTAAAAAGCAATATCATAGTCTCCACTTGATAATAATGATGATGATGATAGATTGATAATGTAAAATGTTCGTTTGCTAAACCTCTGAGCCCAAATGATGTAATCTACTTAACATAAGATATATGCATGCTAAGATTTTTACTCATACTGGTTAACCAAGCAAAAATAATAAATATTAATGTAGCAGTAGATAAATCAATAAATGCATAATGGGCGTACATTCAAATGTCTATTTGGGATAGCTTATTCAGAGCATTGCTTTTCAAACCGACACATAATAATAAAAAGAAAATAATTGTCAAATTATTATTTTTTTTAAAAAAAAGATATTTATAAAACCCACAATAATATTAAAAAAATTCTTTTTCCTACAAGAGATGTATCATCTTCATAAAAAGTTATAGACACCCCTAATAAATCACAAGCATTTTCTTTGTTTAGGATTTTACTACTTCCTTATGGCAGAAAAATCCACCTCTAAGTGAGGAAAACACCCATAATCTTAATAATAGTATTAAACTATTTCCAAAACCTTCAAAGGTTTTGGCAGTTTACAAGTAAATGTATATGAATTAAACTTACATAATTCACATCACATATGTACTCACATGCACAAAAACAAACATATATATTACATGAATACCACATGATTCGTACAATTTAACATTCATAAATAACAAAATTATTTATATGCAACATCCACAACTAAAATTTGTTGCTACTTATTACACACCTCAATGATAAGAGTAGAAAATATTCACGATTTGCATATCTATTACCTAATTTTAAATCTCCACAAAAACTAAATAATAAATATGAACAAAAAGGCATGAGACATGAGCTAAATACTCCGGTTTCTACCTCCATATTGTTTTGATCCCAATACTATTGCTACACGATGAGTACTCGTTTTCACACTTTTGCTTCATACAAAATTTTTCTAGACCTAAGAAGTATTTGATTAAAGAGAAGAAAGAAAAAGACTAATCATTCAAAATAGAGTTTAGTTTATGTCGATATAAATTTAGTATACATGTATAATGTTATGTGTTCATAGGAGGAATAAACAAATACAACACCTATAAAAAAGCAAATAGATATTATTTTCTTATATGCACTTTCTACTTCTTTTGATAGGACCTTACAAGAAAATGCATATATTTATATGCTTATAGTGCACACATGTACATTCAAATACAACAAAAAAACATGCATCATAGCCAGCACAACACAATACACACAACAAAAGCTGTATAATAAAAAATATTCTATTTTGAACTAAACAAACATCGATATGTATACCAATCACGACTAAATTGGATTGCATTAAGGATCCAAATAAGCTAGGAACTGTTATCTTAACTTATATTATAGAAAAAAAACTATTTAGTTAAACATAATTTTTATAGTTCTAAAAAATAAAATATTTATAAAAATAAATATATAATTTTTAAAGCAAACAAGATTCTTTGGAATTATCCGAGTTGCTTAAGGTTAAATCACTCAACAATTAAATAAGATTTGACTAGGGTTGTGATTGGATCAAGAAGTAATGCCAACAACATTACCCTAGAACTAAGTAAACCATCTGACCTAGAGCTTATAATTGAATACCATTCTAATATCACACAGACATTTTTATTCTTGATGCACTTAGATAATGTGATGACACTTCAAATATTTTTCCTTTTGGAAATCCTTATTATACCACTTAATTATACACACTTCTTCTTTACCCCATCGGCACATGCACAATTCATATAGTCAGAAACCAAATTAGAAAGCTGCCATTTTTTTCCATCGGTAATTATGCCCATACTGGCGGTAGGGTAAGCATTAAGCAACCACGCGGAAGATAATAAACAAGAGCAGTGCTTTCCCTTTCTCCACTGCATTCATTTAACTTAACATCATCGAAATTCTTTGATTCAAAAATGGAGATCATGCATTTATTTTAGACGTATATTTTAGATAAGCGGGTGCATTAAAAGAACTCTGTAGTTTAATAATTCAAATGCATTCCTTTTTATGCAATCGATTTCTTAAATTAGTTTTTTTGTAATTCAAATGAATAGCAAATCTCAGACTTTATCATGTTATTTTTAAGAAAATCTATAGAAATAAACTTTCTATAACATATTGAGACACCATCAACAAATTTATTACTTGGCACGAATGTCGGAGCGTGACTTGAATCTAGAGATAATTTTCTTTAAAAAAGTTCAAACTTTGATTAAAAATTATCTAGAGCTCAGTCAGACTAACCGACTCAACCAGACGGGCCCAATCATGTCAAAAATGGTTCAAGCTAAGTCAAATTAAGCAAAGATCAAACTGTTAAATTACATTAAAAAAGTTTCAGTGCATATATGAAAGGTTAAAAGAATTTCAGAACTGACAAGTTGATAGTCGCATCTATAAGAAACAATTTTAAGAAGCCCAAGATCGCCCAATTCTGACATCATTAAGACACTCAAATGTTCTCCAAATGTCATCTGATTGGAAGAATCTTTCTGGGTCATCTGATAGAGTAGTCTGAATTTTTTTCTTATTTGCATGGGGGTCTCTCTCTGACTCTTTAATTTTTGCTCTATCACTATCATGAGAAGGCCTAAATCTTGAGCTACATGTAAACTGAAGTTTGGACAAGGAGCTGAAGTCCAACATCGTTTTTCTACCATAGATCCGGTGAACACCTCCCACTCTAAAGCTGCTGGCCACTATTGGCCACCCTCTACTCAGTATAACAAAGTTACTTGTGGGGTCAAGACTTGTGTTACGAAATGAAGAAAAACCATGGGAAGCAGCATCCATTACCACATAGTAACAAAGCAATTTATAAACCAATGCATAATCTTCAACGTCGTATCAACGTCGAAGACAATGTACTAAAGCTCTAGCAATTACTCCCTATGGTGATTGTTCTCTATCATGGGGCAATGAGATCTTCTGTGTATAAACATTGTAACTTAAGAAATTTCATTTCTCACTTGTGGGATAAGAGCCTACACATACAATCACAAACTCATAGTGGATTATTTCTATTAGGCAAGACCAAGGGTTTCTTTCTTTTTGGTTCTTTACACATAAAAATCTTTAATGTTTATTTCCATCACTTTTGTTACTTGAGTGTGTGTTGGATTCTGGTGCGACACTAAGATAATAATTTATTACTCTACCATTATGAATTCTCTAACACACATTAGTTTAGCATTGTCTATGAGAAACATAATCCCTTATTATAGATCTCGTGAAACTTATTAAATGGCAACCAAATATAACACTCATAACAATAGTGCATCCCACTCCAATGTCAACCATTCTATATGACAATCATGGATCAAAGCTTCCCAAGCCTCTACCGCTTCCCAATGTTGAAGGCTCTATGATGTTGGTGAAAGAGCATTGGGTCTCTTTTTGGATGGTAAAATGCACATAATGGGGGAGTCATATAATGAGATCTTCAACTCCTACACAATGCTCGATAGGCTATTCTTGCACATGTAGTCCAACAACCACCAGGAAATGCCCCACTTGAGCACACTCATACCGTGCTACCTTTTCTGTGATGGAATCTTTCCTCTACAGAAAGCCGACCTCCTTGATACTATAAGTTCCATTTAAGTATCCTGCATATATAGACTAACCAGTAACCCTCTGATGCTTATGGGAAACTTAGCCCAGTCGCATCTTATTGGTGCTCCTAAAAACTTTATTTGCGATGAGCTACTACATTCGCTTCAAGAAGGGTTTCCTCTGGGGGACAGGGATTTCTTCCTCACTCATCATAAATTTCAATAATCTTCCCTCTTGGCAAAGAGGGTCCTTTAACACTCCATCCTAGTGGTTTTTATTCTCCTGAATATTGATACGCATTAAGGGATAACTGACCGCTAAAAGCATGTTGACCCCTACTGAATCATCACGAACATTCAACGTGCCTCTATGAACTTCTCTATGAAGTGTTTCCCATCACTCTCAAGGGTTAAGCTCACATGTCATTCTACTCCTTCACAGGATGCACTATCAACCCCTTTAATAAGCATGTTAAGTTATTCGGGAAGCGGTACATAGCTAATAGAAAGATCAACAATGATTCATCCCATTTATCAAAAATTTGCAAGAATGGGGAGAATTACTTAGGGAATACTTCTGAGGGATCTCTACTGAAGGCCGTCAGACAATAGAGTTAGATCTTGAACTACCTAGGGGAAAATTTCATGAAGGACTCTGCCCATGACTTTTCTACTCAACATTGATGTAGGAGATATTGTACTCTTTTACCAATCTTGTTCATCATGTATAAGCTCAAATATCAGTAAATGAGGCTATCAGTGCAAACAAGGAACTATTCAAGCAACTTGAGGGTATGTACAAAAATAACATTGGGGATGCTGATCAAAATTCAATAAAGAAGATTTAACCTAGAAGGAGTCATGATTTTCCCCCTTGACATGCGAACCAGTACCAAGAGCCTTAATCATAAAAAGAACACTCATCACTCAACACGTCATGTCTCAATGTCATAGTGACCATCAAGGGTTAAGAGGTCTTCAAGTGGGCAAGAATGCTAAAAATTTCAAATTGAGGAGACAAATCACAATATTGTTGTTTTTACTAGAGAAAAAGGAATTCGATTAAACATATTTTCACTTGAAGGAATAAATTAAATGGCTGATACATCATGGTCACCTGGGCCACTACTTATATGAATGAGGCGAGGAAATGCCAAACTAAATAATTGGGCTTATCAAACAAGAAGTGCAACTACATACTATTTTATTTGAGTAAATAAATTTTGCTTTCATCCTAACATATAAGTTCGTAATTTTAACACTAGCATTTTTTTCCTTATTGCCTTAAAGAAAAATCATTAGGTGAAAGTTTTGTTATTATCAATGATGCTTTTTTCTTTTATTAAAGATTTTTTTGTTTAAGAAAGCTCCTTGAGAGCAAGTGGCAGACAAGTTCTTTGCCTATACTC
>NEWO01000847.1:56114-84344 GCA_003013225.1 Phalaenopsis aphrodite
TTTATTTAAATAATATATCTTATAGTATTTAACAAGTTATTTATTAAATAAGAAATGAGTTTGTTTGTGATTATTAATAAAAGTATTAAATTATATTCAAATTTGATTGATTTATATTGGTGTTTTATGAAAAAAATTAAATTTATTTATCTATAAATTTGAAATATGGAGCCAAATTTTGTCCATTAAATTCATTCACACCAAAATCACATTAGCTAATACAAGCTGCGTTGGTTCCCACTCCAAGTTCACGAAAAGATTCGATTTTGCTACAAACCTACAACCCTAAATTGTTAATATTTTTGCGTTGCACTCAGAGATATTAAATAAATAATATCATGGCTAAACATGATTATAACATGGTTAAGAAGCTTAGATCATTATATAATTAAAATATTTTAGGAGAAGCCATCTCGTTTCACCTCTTTCTTTGATCCTTTGAACAAGAAATAGAGCTGCTTGCAGGCGCGCGGAAAGAAACGGGGAGAGCGTGGGAGGGAAGAGGAAAAAAGAAGGCAGGGGGCAAAGGGGGCAGCTTTCGTTTAAAAGGAGGCAATATAACGAAGATGAGGAGGAAAGTTGGTTTTTTTTTTATACGAAGCTCGGATTCCATCGGTGGAGTTTGATCGTTGGAGAAAAAAAAGGGCGTAAAACCTGGCTTAGGTAAGAGAAGAGAGGAGAAGAATCTTCCTCTGATTTGCTTTCGCTGAAACAAGGAGAAAGTTTGAGTAAGAGGGGCAAAATGGTTGAGGACTGCTCCGCAATCAATAAGGTAAAGAACTCTGTTCGTTTTTTGTGCTTCGATTTATTACTGTTTTCGCTTTTAGGGTTTTTTGTTTTTCAACGAAGCATTGTTTTGAAATGTCTATCAGCTTGAAAGATGGTATCTTTATGCTTTTTAGGTTTTGATGATTATGAGAACGGTTATCCGCGTTCTTTATGGTTTTTAATTTGTTATAGGTGGGCTTTTTTGGTTTGCTACACCCGATTTATCTATGATATTTTTAAGATTTCCATCTTTTCCGTTTGGCCGATTCTGTTGCTTTCGAAAAATCGTAGCTTGAGTTTTTTCTTTTTTTTTCTTAAATTCCTTTTATCAGTGTACCTTTTGAATATTGGGTTCTTTTTCTTACTGTTCGTCAATATTATGTTTGTTTCCATTGTTTGATAAATGATCTATCAACCGTTGCCCAAGAGAGTTTTTCCTGGCAAAACTTCGCTATGTGCCCATTCACTGAGGTTCTTGATAAATATCGAAAATCTTAACAAAACCCTTTATTTTACAGGATTTTTGATTCATGGCAAACAAATGTAGACTCTAGAAGCTAATTTGCTTCTTTTGCTTTAAACCTCCTTTACAGGATGCTTTTGGCACAAAGCCTCAGAAGAAATATCCAGTTGTGCTGAGAACTGTTGTTTTATGTTTGGTAATGATTAGCAGTGTTTATATATGCTCCATATGTATCAAGCAAAAGGGTTTCATAATCAGCCCCAATGTTATGAGAGTGGAAGTCAAGGATGAACCTTGGCGGCATCCTAACATTGCACCATCTGAACTTCCATACATTCACTACCCGGAGCCGACGACTTATACCAGGTGAATCTTATTCCTTTTATAATTGGGGCATTTACTTAGAAACCACCTAATTCTTTTGTATTTACACATCTAACAACGAAACTTTTTTTTTTTAATGTTTATATCACTCAAATCATTCATATCACGTAAGAAATACCATCATTTAAACTTTTTAAAAGTGAAATACAACTTTATATGCATAAACAAGGTGACATATATGTAAAAATTAAATTTCACATGTTAGATATGCAAATCCATAAGAATTAAGTGGTATGCTAATACATCTTCCTTTATTTTTTTGTTTGTTAAAATTAGTCCAATTCATATTAATTTTTGCTTTTCAACTATTAGAAATGAATGTGCATGTACGCCGGTTCGATATTTTGCTCTATTGTCAATGCAAAGGTCTGGTAGTGGTTGGCTTGAAACCTTGTTGAATAGCCACATCAATATTAGCTCGAATGGTGAGATTTTTTCTGTCAAAGAAAGGCGAAGCAATATCTCAACTATCATTGCAACCTTGGATAAAGTTTACAGCTTGGATTGGTATAGCAGTGCTTCTAAAAATGAATGTACTGGTGCTGTTGGCTTCAAATGGATGCTTAATCAGGTGAATTTTCGCATAACTTTGTAATTAGTTTTAGCTGTTGTTGTTGAGTTCTAACTCTTTGTTGATTACTCTTTAGGAGGAGCTAATTTATCTTGCTTTGCTTACTCTTTGATTGCAATTTTCTATTTCTGGTTAGGGTCTTTTATATACATACCACCCAATTCCTATTCATTTTCTTATCTAATGCCTAAACTTCTCTCTTTACATTTATCCCACTCAAATCTTTCATATCACATCAAAAATAACTTTAAAAGGTGAATTACTCCTTTTCATGCATAGATACGGTGGGATATATGTAAAAAGTAAAGGTGTTTGATATGTAAATACTTAAGATTTAGTGGTATGTATGTAAATCTTCCTTTTTTATCTCTTACAAAACTACATTGACAACTCTTTTGCTCATTTGAGTTAGCTTAGTTAATTGTCCTCTGCTCCTCTATATGCAATGGCTAATCCTATTCTTCTGCTATTGTTTATGGAATTTTGCTGCAAATTTTTTATCTTAGCTGAAAAAGTTTTAAACTTTCTTATCTAATAATCATTGTCTGCTAATATTTCCATTCAGAAAATTCCTGAAGTTCTTCATCCATAACTAATTTTATCTAAATGCTTGATGGTGCGTTCCATTGAGCTATGGAGATGGATGCAAAGCTTTGTTTCTTGTTCAGAAAAAAAAATGCTGTAGATAAATCATCATTTAGTGTAAATTGATTTCTTTGATTGGTCATATTGGATAAAATATTACAATCAGATTATAAATCTAAATGTATTTATGGTGAATAAGTCAGTATTTGAAGATTATGTTTCTTCTTACTGAAAGTAGATTGTTCATTATGTAGTTATGCATGCTTAACATTATTTGCTAACTTGCCGTTAAAGTTAAAATTAATGTATGCTTATTTCTATAATGATTATTCCGAATTCGGTATTGATGCAGTATAATTATTAATTTGGTTGAGAGAGAAAAAAATCTTAAAACACATGTTTTGATGTTAATTTGAAAATAACTCGGAGAAGAAGTTTTGTTTGGTAGGGAGCATGCATTCCATTTAATTAAACTAGTTAACCAACTTAGACATGTTCCTCTAGTATTATCTTCTTCTTTAAGATATTGTGGGAAACTATCTCAATTTTCATAATAGTTTTGTTTGTTTTAGTGTCCACATCTTGTTCTTTGATAATTTCATCTTAGTTTCTTTATTTTGTTTTGAAGTATGAAGATTTTTTAATTAATTTATTTAATTTTTTTTTCAGACTTTTTTAACCTGTATAAAACAATTTTATAAATATTGTGCCTCTATTATTATGAATCATGATTGTTACTGATTGCCAAAACTGTGATTTCTCCCAATTTTGAAATTAATGGGGCAATTTTGTTAAAACTTGATGACAAACTTATCATATCAATTTTGTTTTTGAGATTGGAGTTTTCCAACCTCAATTCCTCCAATATTGAATATTGTATTAAGTATGCAAAAATTATCTATCCTTCTACTCGTTATAAAAAATTTACACACTAGTAAATTTTCTTGCCTTTAAGATGATATTTGCTACACTTAAGATTGAGCTGCTCTGATTTTTCTTTATAAATAGGGGAGCATGTTTCTTATATAGTTTCAAAGAAATTAGCGCTGTAATTCTTCACAATCAAACTATAATAAAATATGCTCCTTTTTGTTATTGGTAGTTGAATCAGATTTCACCTATTTTCTAACAAATACCAGTTATTATTCATGACTGAATAAATTTTTTTATCGTTATGATTATAGGGTCTCATGCAGAACCATGAAGGCATAGTTAACTACTTCAAGGAGAGAGGCGTTACTCCTATTTTCCTCTTCAGAAGAAATCTCCTTCGTCGATGGATCTCGATTCTCGCAAATTCTCACGATCGAGATGCCAAACAACTGAACGGAACTCATAAAGCTCACGTGCATTCGAGGCATGAGGTCTGATTCCTAGCTTCTTCCCCATAACCTTTCCAGGAATTTCCATACATAGCTCTTTTCAATTCTCATGTATTTATGAATTTCACACTTAGACTTTAATTTTTACACACATAGCACTCAAATCTTTAATATCAAAAGTGAAATTTACCTTTTCATGCATAGGTTTAAAGCTCCAAAGTGCCATGTATGTAAATACGAAAGTTTAGGTGTGATATATGTAAATACAATAGAACTGTGAGCTATGTGTAAATTTCCTTAAACATTTTTTCTCATTCGAGATGCCAAGCAGCTGATCTCCTTATTCTGTTTACTTAATTCAATTCAGGCTGATGTCCTTGCTAGATATAAGCCCAACATTAATGTCACAAAGCTTTTCCTGAACATTAAACATACCATTAATTGGACAGCAGATGCAGTCCAGTTTTTCAATGACACCCATCACATTGTCCTGTATTATGAGGATATTGTTCGTAATCGAACGGTATTTCGGCTTAAGACCTTGTGAGCTGTTTTGTGATGGTTTTGGATGTTCAAAATTACAGAATACATCAATTTTTTTTTTGGTTTCCCTGCAGAAAGTGATGGATGTTCTTGATTTTCTGAGAATGCCACATAGAGAGCTAAAGAGCCGTCATGTCAAGATCCACACAAGGCCATTGTGGGATCAGATTGAGAACTGGGACGAAGTTTTCAGATCCCTTAATGGAACCGAGTTTGAAAGTTTCCTGCACTCTGACTGAAGAAAATAGCTGTAAATATAGTTCACAGTATCAATTCATGTTGATACTCTTCGCTTCATCGGAGCAGCCTTTTTGGTGAAGAAGGAAATTTTGATGAAGGCCAAAGGCCTTCGCTGCTGACAGTTATTTAAGATGTCTTTGTGCTTTGGTCCTCGCCACGCCAACTTGTGAGATTTTTGTTTTTAATTTTTATTTATTTGTAACCGTTCTGTGCAAACTTGCAGTCTAGCAAGTTTGCTATTGAGTTGCTTCTGGTGTTTTTGTGAAAAGCATTCTTCGATTTAATACAGAGAAAAGGAATTACTTGAACCGACTTCTGTGCTTTGTGCAATTTTGTGCTTTGTTTATTTTCTTTCGACGGAGCTTCTTTGTACAGTTATTTGTAACATGTACGCATCACTGCCTTTGGAATTATAATTATGAAGAAACCTTGTGGCATGGTAGCTTGCATGCAATAAAAGCATCATTACCATGTTTGCTTGAATGTTAAGGTACTTGATGGATCTGTGGGTGCAAACTATTATTAGCGACCTTTTTGTTTTGCAATCATCATTAGGATTAGTTGGACAGCTTTTAAAACGAAGGTTTTTTTTTAATTTGATCGTTGATGCTTGTAATGCATGGCTTATTTTAATTTGTTAGCTATGTAGATTATTGAGAAAACAATGGGACTTATTATTTCCGTCTGGATTTGTACAACAAAAATGCTAAGCGAACTGATGATGGCAACTTTATTTTTCTGTGAATGCCGACAAATCAAATGTAGAGGATTGTGAAGGTTCAGTTTTTTAACCTGCGTTCGAACATACATACCACTCAATTCTTATACATTTATATATATAAGATCTAAACTTACATATTTGTATGAAACGCACTTAAATTTTTAAAATCACATCAGAAGTATTCTTTTTGACTTATTAAAATAAAGTATACATTTTCATGCATGACAACTTTATGTGACAAGTGTTGCAAAAGTAAATATTAAAGTTTAGGTGTTAGATATAGAAATATATATGTTGAGGCCATTTCTATCCTTGAATCACTTTCGAGGAATAGAACACCCAAAAAGTGGAAAGTAAGGGTACCCTCTGAGAAAATGACGGAATTCCATAGGGTTGACAAAGGTTCCTCAATGGAGGAAAAAAAAGAATCTTCTCCTATATAAAGCTTCTTATTGTTAGGAATTTACTATCATGATTAGGTGGTTGTATGATGTAAAATAAAGAAATCCTGCGAAGAGGTGTCAGGTTAAATCATATGCAATTTTAGTTAAAATACTCACACATGGGAAACAATGTATTTGCGAAGCCTTGGATCCGTTTTTGCCTCTATTCTGAGTGTGATCCTGATCTCTCAAGTCATCTGTCCCTAGTTTTGAATTGTCCGGTCACGATTTTTGGTTCAGGTGCATCCTACGTCAATCATCTTTGGTTGTAGTCAGTTGGTTTTGATGTTTAGCTTGACCTTGGTGGTTCGCTCGACTCTAGCGGATCACTCAGCCCTAGATCAATCGACCTCATGTGTCAGCGACCTATCGTGCTTTCGTGGCTCCTTGACACTTGGCTATCATCTAGTAATTGCTTATGAAGACCCTCTGGCCGTTGAATATGCCATCCAGTAGCGCACCTTTATTTGGTTGGGGTTGTTAGTTTAATGATTGTTTGAGAAGCTTACTCTTTCGTATGTACATATTTAGTTCATCGATTCTCTCAAATTTTAAAAGGCAGTACAATAATAAGATGGAGAGAATTAATAGATTTAATAATTACATCTATATATGTAATAAATGTTTAAAGTGTTAAATACTCCCTTTAGTTCTAAATCTAACACTCTTATAAATAGTTTGATAAGACTTCCAATGAATTTCATTGAGCTCTTAGTTCTTTCTCCAGATTTAGCTCTTATTGTCAGAAATTTTGACAGGGGGAGTAGCTTAGAGCGAACCAAGCTAATGTCCCAAATAAAATCCTCCTTCATGCCCTATTTTGGTATATGTGCACGAGGTAGTGGTTTAAAATGCAAACATAATGTTTTGTTGATGGATCAGCAAGGATCTTGTTGTTCAGGCTCGAAGGGCAACGCCCATGCACATGCGCCTGAAAATTTTGAAATATTAGTTAACCAACCCTATGTAATTTCAAAAGACATCCCTAGTGTTTTCGAAGCATTTATCGCCGTCGCTGTAGAAGCGGGCAGCTTAATCCCTGAATCAGATTTTGTTGCTATCATTCTTATGATAAGATGTTCGTCGGGCGAGCCAACTTACTATGAAGCACCTTAGTCGATCATTCAGGCAACTCAAGGCTATGACTCATCTACTCCTTTTTCAAATATATTTAATTGTCTGCGAACATTGGATAGGGACGCCATTTTTCGGATGATTTGTTATTATATGTTGAGGGTCGCTTATTTTTATTCTCACGGGAAATGGCTCGAACGACCTTGTCATCCTTGAATTCGAATGAGTTTCCAGTTATGCTCCTGAGTGATGAAGAGCTGATAAGTGGAGGTATTGGATGCTCCGAGTGCGAAGCTAGGCACAACCGAACCTCCATCAGAGGTGTCACAAAATGGGAGATGGGTGAAGCGGTCGACTCGAGGCAAACCATTAGACGTCAGACTTTCTAGGTGGCAACCTCCTTGTAGTGAGCGCTGAACACATGATTGAGTTGCAGAGACAATCAAAGGCCTCTTTGCAGCGTGAGCTCATGAACCTGTGAAATAAGTAATTGGTCCTTATTGCTTGAAACTGATGTAAGGCAGTTGACAAGCACAAATTTATATGTGTTGATCAAGTAATATATGAAATTAAGAGTCCATGTATTGATCCCAAAAGAAAATTTATCAATTTTTTCTAACAAGTGAAGTTCAATTTTACTAAACCTTTAAGCTTAGTTTGAAGTATTCATAAAGTTGAAGGGGTTTAAAATTCTTAATGCAGGAATTAAAAAATAGTACTAAGGTTTGAAGCATTCAAAGGTGAATGATTCATACTTCTGTGACACCGATTAGTGATTCCTCAATATTTTTTCTTTAAGATTTCCACGTTACTGTTGACAACCATGGACAAGTCCTCCTTAGCCTATGTCTAAGTCATAAAAAACATTAGAAACTCATATTACAGTTAAGGGGCTTAACCATGCAAGATTTCCAAAGAATACTCTAGTCCCATATTTAGGATGTACTCTCGTTCTAGCAATATGTTTATTCGACTAGGTGAATATGCATTAACCTACTTTTACTTCTAGTTAATAGTTAGAAGTTTTAGATCATAAGGGGGGGTTTGAACAATTTAATTAGTCATATTAGAAAAAGATAAAGATTGAAAGGCTAACACATTAACATTTCAAAATTCAAACACTTAAAAAAAGTTTAGGGAAAAACTCGAGGATAAAAAAAATAAAGAAATCACATGCCTTACATCATAGTATGAAGAAGATTTAGTTGCTATTAATTAATAAAAAAACATGAAAATCTTCGTTGAAAATATAAAAGAAAACAACATAAGACAGCATAGAAACTCAAACTCAAGCCAATCTCTCATTATCATACTTTGTAATCCTCTCTGTAAATGCAAGCACTACATTGATCTCCCTCGTACAAGTGTAAACAAATCTCTCTCTTATAATTCTACAAAAACTCTAAAAAAATTAATCCAAGAAATCTTCTCCAATGGAAACCAATGGAGAAAACTCTCCAAAATGTTAAGAAGAGAGCCTAAAAAAACCAATTGTTCTCCTTATTTGTCCCATGAGTCTTTGTATATAGCCATAGCGCAAACCATCTCAAAAATCCTACCATAATTGTTCTTTTACAGAGACTGGCATAAAGACTCTGACCTTGTCGTAGAAACACCCACTTTAACATAGGTACACTACAGTATGACACAATTTCACCGCCTTTGTTGTTACTTCATTCGATCTGACGCTCCTTCAGATAGAGACAATAGCGTACTTACACCAGGGTAACATAGGTACACTGATCCTATTGCTTAGTATAACTTCATAAATTGGCTCCCCAAAGTGCATTTAACACCTGTAATTTATAAAAAATAGCAATAACTCCTTCCAAAAGCTTAAAATTATCATAACAAGGTGATAAAGCATAGAATTTATGATAAAAAAATATCTCAAATTTGAGTTACATCAGTTCTTCAGGCCTAGGCCAACATGGGTCATCTAGGACAATTTAGCTCCGGGGGAGAGTTTGTATTTAGGACTCTCATCCGACTGGTTTACCTTTCAGCTGAGGTTGTATCGAGTCCTTGTATAACATTTTTTTTTTCTTCCAGTTGTAATAACCTTATGTAATAAGATGTTTTTTAATAAATAAATTTGATGCTTCAGCTTCTGTGCCTTTGATTTGTGACATTTCACCGGTTATACTCCCAAGATTTAAGTTACATGTACATTATCCCTTTTACACCTGTGAATTTTTTGAGTAGTTAACATTATTTATCCCCAATAAAATTGGATGTTTTGATCATGATGGTTTTAATCATTTATTTTTCTATTGATTGTTTTCTCTCTTGCTTTTAGCCCACTACGGCTTCTTCTGCTTGAGCATCTCCTTCCTGTCAACTACTCATGCTTCCTCAAGTCGTGCCTCCCTGTCCATCACACCCTTATGATGTTTGTCAAGGAAAAGCTTCTAGCCTCCCAAAATGGATGTTGTGAAAGTGGATTAGTATTATTCATCAAGTGTGTACACTTCATTCGTTCTTCTACTGATCGACAGGAAAGACGAGTGATCCAACACCTTTTTTGTGAGGGAGCTAGCCTTCTACAAGTATCAGTTCTAAATTGGCCTCAAGTTACCATTATGTGTGAAGCTGGTTCTAAATTTTTGATTTTTTTAGGGTAATTCTAGCTCAACTAATGCCTAATTTAGTCGCAATCATCATGATGGTGGTCCTAAAAATGTGGTTGGTAAAGATTCTCCGATCCATTTTGTTGTTCAACATTCTATTTCCCTTGTATGCTAATGTCAATGAGTTTGTGTAGTATGTGTTGGAAAAAAAAGGGGTTTGCTTCCATGGCTTTGAGAACGAAGTAAAGGATTGGAAGCATGAGTTTTGTTTCACTTTTATGAACTATGATTGGCCGGTCGGAACGAGTTATGCTTATAAACCAAAGATGGTTGAGCGCACAACTTCCTACGAACTCTTGCACTTAGTGTACTGTGTGATGGATACATAACGTAACATCCCTAAATAATTGGGAAATAACATAACCGGAAAATTTTTAGCTACAAATGCCTGCAAAGTTATGAATGAGTGGGAATGGACATTTGAGGATAACCTTACATAGAAAAAAAATGTGATCTTGGCTTGAGAGGACCAAGAAGAAGTGTCCAGCTTGGCCCAATTTAGTCTAAGGGAAGCCTTTTGTTCCCCTTTGATGGATGTCCCATTTGAGAAAATAGAGGTGGGTCGCCTCACATTAAAGGTTAGTCTTCTTCAGATGGTCAGGTGATAGGCCTCCTATACTTTGATTAATATGGTTCGTCACCTTCTGAGCGGCCGAAGAACAGACATGGTGATGATAGAGGTGTTGAAGCAGCTTATTTTGGTTTTTAAGGGTGAGATAGCATCGAGTGCTTTGATACGGGAGGCTGTGTCAAAATAAGAGTATTTACTGGAGGCTTTGGAGATGGAGATTTTCATTTAGAAGTGTTATTGTGAGGGCCTAGCAGAGGATAACATATGACTGGTTGATCAGATAGCTAGGATGTGTATGCTTGAAGAGTTCATCCAAGGCCTATTGTTAAATGCTATTGTCTGCCCTTACTGAGGGCTTTCATTCGCCCTTATCCTTCTTAACATGAGGCTTTTGAGCACCGAACAGATTCGGAGGTTCAAGGTGTTCGAATAATCAAGCGTGTCACCATAGGTTTTATATTGATTTTGGTTATTCAAAGAAAGAAAGTGTTGGATATCAACGCTCGTCTCTGAATAAACTGATAAATCACTTCTCCTATTTATTTCGAAGACTAAATAGGGTTTAGATTAATTTTATTGTTTTATTCTTCATTTAGGAGCAAGCCCTTATAGTTAATTACAACTTAAGCGACTGAAACTACTTTAAGAAACTCTCAATTAAGGTTGTGGCTTTATCCTCAAGAAGTTAAATTTTGTAATTTTCAAATATATATTTCAATGTTTTGCTTCAATATTTTATTAGAAAGTTAAGACTGCACGACATTCAATCATATAGAAGCCTAAAGGTGAGGATTTACATCGTAACTGGAAAAACAACCTCGAAGTCCTAGAGTGAAGTTAACCAAAAGATGTTAAACTTCATAGCGCTAAGCTAAATGGGCATATAACCCTGTCTAGAAAGGGTCGCCATCTAAACCACCTGATGGCATTCAAAACCATGCATGACCGCTCTATATAATGAAAGATAAGGTAGATTGTTGTTTATTAGGTGTTACAGGCTTTATGACTTGATTGTAAATTAAGTTTCCTAGGTATGTATGCATAATGTCCTGAGGCTAATACAAACATATTTTTTGTAAAATTTTAAATTTAAATTTTTTAAGCCTCATCACACTCAAATGTTCAGTTTTGATTGGTGTTGCGTGCATCAAAGCAGACTGTGTATTGGGTTATGCAAATCCTTGATAATGAATGCATAAAAGATTTGTTTCAAAAGACCAATTTGTTTGTGTAGGCAGAACTCACTCTATAAGGTAGTGATTATCATTGGTCAAACTAACCTTTTTAGTGTAATGAGTGAGGGCCTGAAGATAAGGAATAGGAGCAACATGTTACGCATATGATCACAAATCATGTTATCGTTCATATTTTTTAAGTTAAAAGAGAGTTTCTACTTGATTTTATTTGTGTCAATCGAAGTTGTTTAGATGTATGATGTTTCTACAGTTGTGAATGCATTTTTGTTTTAGTTATGATTTTCATTATGAAAATTTGAGTTGAAGTTGTTTAAGTTAGGGTAGAAGGTTTAGTCCTTAAGCAAGCCTATCGATTATTCAAGCAAAAGGCAGAAATGAAAATTTTGATCAGCAATTTGGGCAGACATATATGTCAGTCAAAATTTTCTAGAATATAATTTAATTTAATTTAATATGGATATAATTTTATAATTTTAAAAAATATTATTTTGATTTTAGGAAATATAAGAGAACAGATAGATCTCATGTTTTTAATAGTTTAGATAGTTGAGTGCAATACCATAAGTAATACACCACCCCAAGAGATAAGTGTATTACATGTTAGTAAGCTTAACCATCAAACAAAGAAATTTATGACTATCTTTTGGTCTACAAATTTTTTGACCTACAATTCCCCTTTATAATATTAATATTAGATAGGATTTATATTATTTAGGTTCTTAATTCCCTATAAGGCAAACCTCTATAGTGAATTACATCTTAAAGGACCAAAATCACTTAAGAAAACTCTCGGTAATGATAAGTGGTTTCGTCTTCAAGAATTCAAAGTTGAGTTTTCATGATTGTTTATAGAAAAGTAAATTGGGAATGGCTTAAATAGGAACAATTATTTTAGAGATCAAATGAGCAAAAAGTAGGGGATGTCAAAGATTTTGAGGAGAACCTCGATGACTTCCCAAAGTATCTTATTGTTTGGCTTTGCATTTTGAAAATGATGTTTATTTGATGTTTAATCCAACCAATTATTTAAAACTAGGGCTTACATTTACAGGACAAAATCCTACAAATAACCTAAGAAGATAGGATGGTCTACGTAGTACCAAATGAACAATCTCAAAATCCTAAAAGAGTTAGAGCTTATATTAGGCAACCCGGTTGTGCAAAGGCATAAAGATAAAGTGAGGGTTTACGTCGTACTAGACGAGCAATCTTGAAGTCGTAGGAGCTTATGTTATTTAAGACTAAGAAATTTTTATTGAGGATCATCCTTAGTATTATGTTTCATCCTGATCTTTATCTAATGTCATCCTCTGTCTATTTGTATCGTCATTGTTTGTCTTGTGAACAGCTCTTTTGAAGTTCTTCAATGTATTATTTGGTTCTATCTAATCTACATGAGTTGAACCAGTTGTTGTTACTTTTTTATCTTGTTGTTATAGTTGTTATTGTTGTTATTTGAGTCACTGAGTCTGTTGTAGGGTTCCTCTTAAACAGGTTGCCTAATGTTCTCTACCCTAGGTCTTTCACCGATATATTAAATAACAAAATAATAATGTTGCATGCATATGCAAAATATGTACGACAGAGTACAGTAAAAGCAAAAAAGTGTTGTAAAAGAAAGTGGTAGTGTGTACCTGATGAAATTGCAATTTTCACAAGCATCAAATATTTTTAAATGTAAATGTGTGATATGAAAACAATTATATTTATATAAGATTAAGTAGCAGACATATATGAAAGATTAGGACTAGACATAAGTACTTTGAGTTAGAGATGGGCTCAGATCTATCATTCCCGAAGGACTTCATAGGCAACCATTGACAATCCATTTGTATAAATTCTGACATCAACTAGAAATTACCAGTAATACGATCAAAGGAAGGGAGTTCTTAGCCCTAGTCCAGGTAACCAAAATTAAACATTTAGAAGGTAACACCCAAAATTTATAATTTGTCGTGCATATAAGTAAGATAGATTTTCACTTAGCGACCAAAATATTATTTCCATAAGAAGTATTTGTTTTGTTACTATATTGTGTATTTTTGTAAATTAGACCTTCCACAAGTCAATTACACTATCGGGTCAGAACCACTGACAACCTTAGAATGCAAGGGTTATATCTTTGTCAAATGTCAGTGAATAGTAGTGTCAATCCTATGCCCTCACAAGGTCCTCAGGTCAGGAGATACAACATTATTCTGCCATCTCAAATTTATCACAAAATGCTTTTCTCATCACTGCCCATGCCATCAACACATCCAACTTATATGTCAATCCGATGGTCCATATAAATTTTCAAGCTTCAAGTGTCTCCAATTAGCAAGGACAGTTTAGGCATAAAGTTTTGAAGCCCAAACCCTTATACATTGGATACTACTATAGGTTAAGTTGTTGCGGGATAATTCTCACTAATAAGGCTTAATTTAAATTGTCCTGAATCATATCTTAGCGGGTCTTTATGTTTTGAGGATAATTTTCCTCAAAAAATCATAATAAGCCCAAATGTCCTATGGAATGTCAAAAATATTGTCAGGGTGGTCAGAGGGTGACTCTGAACAACTTTAGAATCTCTTGGACTAACTCAAGTTCATTGACCCTTACTATATTGTTAAGTTGATAAACCCGTGTTGAACCAGGAGTTCTGTTTCATGTATTAAAATGTGCTTAGTGTTTTATGCCTTAGTTAACTCATGAGTAAAAGCATTGGTCAATTCTTGAAATTACAATAAGGGCCACATGGTCAAAATCCTAAGGTTGTATCTGCAAAGTATTGGGAGGCTTACACTCATGCCATAACAGTCAGGTTTGAGCTTGTAATATCTCAAGATGTTGTTATCATTTAAATCTTGTCCTCAAATTATTCTCCAAATGTTATCACTTTGATTTACCATCATGCTCTTAAAGGCTTAGGGGTAATATTGTAGTTTTGCAAAAGATTTGTAAAGTGTGTTTGATCTTGATTAAAAGATGGGAATTTGTCTAACCATTAGTTGGGGTTTCCAAATTAGTGAATCATCAACCCTCCAATTCACACCCCTCACTCTTCGATCATCCAAATCTTCATTTGTCTTCATATATTCAACTATTTAAATAATTACCATTTTGTCCTTTTTTTATAAAATGTCATCAGTAGGTTGCTACCCCAATTATCCTTTGTGTTTCAATCACTTCAATGAGCTAATCATCATAATTTTACCCTTACCCTTTGATCTAACCTAAATGTTGATTAAGCTAGGGATTGAGTCCAAGTTCTCAAATTACTATTATGCCCCCTAGAGTTTATATCACATAACCATTGTATTTTTAATCAAATGATCATGAATCTTCACTTACCTCTCATTGATAGGTTAATCAAGAGATCAGAGGTGAAATTACATTTTTTTTTTCTGAATTTTAATTATTATTTTTTAATTATTCAAACAATAATTATGAATTTTTAATGATAATCAAGTTAATTACCCAAAATATGTTTTCCGTCATTCGAAAATTTTTTTGATGTTACTTAAAGTCAGAGGACCAAATAGGATCATTTTTTTTTAATAAAATTTTAATTTCTATAAATTTTAATTGATTTTTAATAGGAAAATAAATAGAAAATTGCATTTTTAATTTTAAAACCCAGTTTTATTGATCTTTAGTCTCTCTTATCACAGCTAACTTACCAAACTTTGTTTTGTGTTTTTCTTATTTATATTTTATTTTTTTAATTATTTAAGTCAATAATTTGTAGGATCATAGGAAAATAAATTTAACTACTCAAAAATAAATTTTCTGTCTTTAAAATTTTTATGGGGACATCTCATGGTTGCTATCTTCAATCAAAGGGAATTTGTGGCATTTTTTATTATGCTTATATTTTTATAATTTTTAAATTATTTTTTATGGAAAAAATACTTAAAAAGGCATTTTTTTATATTTCATTTTTATTTTTCTTAAGCACCTCTTACATTGATTAACACTCAAACTTTATCTCATACTTTCTAATTTCTATTTTATTTCCATATAATTATTTTAATAAAATAGAGGTGAATATTATGGATAATTGAGGCTTTTAAGGCTAGAGGTGTTGTTTGATCTTAGAAAAAATAAGGAACATCCATAATCTCATGAGGAATAAGCCCTCAAAGTTGTCATGGTGATTAATATTTAAGTATGTATGATTTAAATAAGATTTAGGGCATTTAATTAATTAAAAATCAAAAATTAAGCAATTTTTTTAATTTTCCATTTACTAAATTCTTTTCTGTTCACTGAGCACAAGAGTATTTTGTTTTATTTTTCTGATTTTTCTACACCAAAATATAAATTTTTAAAAGTTTTGTATTTAATTAAATAAAAAAACTATATTTTCCTACTTAACCACGTGGTGCCGCGTCAACCTAGGCATCTCCGAACTAATGTTCGACGCTCTCCCATTCATTGCACTTTCCACACATGCTACCCTGTAGCCCGTGATTCGGTGTGTTGAGTCGTCCCGATCCATCGTACGCAATGATCCGAGCCATCCATTTCAAATACACGAGAATGAGCGGCATTAGGTCATCGTCTCAAATGAACTATGAACCGAGAATCGTCCATGCTCTATGGTTACGATCGTGTTTGATTCCCAACCAAATTCTATGAGGTTTGTTCCTAAATTTTCATCTCGACGAGACGAGCACATCTATCCAGCTAGGTGGGCATGGATTATTGAGTCTCTTACAAAGGTCCAAACTGAGAAAAAGTTAGGGATTTTTGAGCTATTCTTTGTCCAAGAGGTGAGGCGTCAATTGTATCGGTTGAGAATCTTTGCCTTGACACCACGAACCTTCTTCAAGTATTAATTTACTCTGTGGATGGGCCTAGGTATAAGTTAGACCAAAATATGGATAAGGTTTGGTCTAGTACTAGGTTAGAGGTCATGGGAGAAGGGGATTTTGATTGGAGAAGTGTTTTTGGAGTGTGGGGAAACTTTTGGAAGGATCAATTTAGAGTTTTGGTAGAATTGGTGAAATGATTGAAAAGGTCGTGGTTTTGAGCTTTGAAATTAAGGTTTCTCAGTGGGGAGGAAGGCTACGGATGGTGGGGATGAGCATCGTATAAGTGCAAGAAGGGTNCTAGGTATAAGTTAGACCAAAAGATGGATAAGGTTTGGTCTAGTACTAGGTTAGAGGTTATGGGAGAAGGGGATTTTGATTGGAGAAGTGTTTTTGGAGTGTGGGGAAACTTTTGGAAGGATCAATTTAAAGTTTTGGTAGTGTTGGTGAAATGATCGAAAAGTTTGTGGTTTTGAGCTTTGAAATTAAGGTTTCTCAGTGGGGAGGAAGGCTACGGATGGTGGGGATGAGCATCGTATAAGTGCAAGAAGGGTTTGAAGCAATTTTGGCCGAGTTTCACTAAGGTTTGTGCACTCTCTTTGTTTGACCATGAAGGGGTGGTGGGTTTATAGGCTCAGTTAGGGGCTTCAATTAGCCAAGAAAAGGGGTGCAAGGTGGTGCTTTTGTGGAGGGGAGATAGTGGAAAAAGTCCAATGGGAGTGAGCCACATTGAATTTGTTTAATTTTGAGTTTAAGCCATGGTGATGGCTCTCGGGTTTGGGTTTTCTTACAGCCATGGCGGCCGGCCTAGGTATTGGAGGTCACTTTCTGTCTGTGGAAAGTTAGAGGTAGAGATTGGTGAAGCCAATTGGGTTGGAGCATGGGTATGTGCGGTGAATTAGAATGGAAAGGGGTTTGGGCTCCTTTTGTGTTTGACTTTGATTTGGCTCATAGAAATGGGCTTGGGTGGTCTCCGAGGTGGCTTAGTCTGATGGCAAATTGAATGGTTAAGTCCCTATCATAGAGATTAAAGCTTAAACACGGATTAAAGTGAGTTATGAAAAGGGTTAAATGCTTTTTAAGGAAAAAAAAGTCCCTACTTTTATGATTTTAGAAATGATAACTTCTCAAGGTTAATCTTGGCTCACATGTGGCTTGGGGGAGGCTTCATGGCTTGCATGTGGCTTGAGTGAGTAAGGGTTTTTTTTTAAAATTTTTAATTTCATGAGGGGTCATCATGAAGCCAATTTTAGAAAAATTCAATCATGAATTTTGTGATTTTGGGTTTGATTTTAATCAAATGGATGAGGGGAAGGATTTCATACTAATTGAGTTAACAATCAACTCGAGTTGGTTTTCTATATTTCTCATTACAACCCCTTGAATTTCCAGCTGACTTTGCATTTAAAAAACAACCTCTTCTAATAATAACTCTTTCTCCTCATTTTGTGGGTTGAAGTTAATCTATGAGGAAAAGAATGTCCAACGTTAAAATTGCCCTGATTATTCCAATTACATATCTGATTAAGTTGATAATCTTCCCAAATTGGTTTCTTCCTCCAAATTTTTTATTCCAGTTATAGTTGGAATGATTCTCCCAGCATAGATTGTAATAATCAGAATAAGGATTGTATATCTCATGGCTAGGTTTAAAATAGCTAGTCTCAATCAATGGTCCAAACGAAATTTCCTCAATAACTGGGGTCTTTGAGGACAACTTTCTACGTATTGATATGACTTTCTTGCAATATTTGCAACATGAGAAGTTAAAATAGTCAGCATATCAGCTTCATGAAAACTCACTACACTCTTAGGGTTTACTCTATCGAAGCTACTAGCATCATAATCCAAAACTGAATATTCATTATCTTGTTGATATTCCATTTCTATTATAAATTCATGGAGTCTTTTATGATTCATAATCCTCCTAGCTGTTCTCTCTAGTTTTGATTCGTAAGGTTCAAGGTCTACAGCTCCAAAACAATGCAAATAAATCTAAAGACTTAACTAATATGACAGATATCTAGTACTTTAATCTCTCAATTTTTTTTTTTGTATTGTGGATTTTCTTTAAAATAAACACACGATATTTAAACACACTATATAATAACATTACAATTTCCAAATCTAAGCCTTCCGGGTTCAACTAAAATTCTCTGAAAGTTCTTACCGTAGCTTCCTCGACAACAGTGTCAAAAACTTGATCCGACCCGCAATCATGCAGTTATTTAGTTTTCTGGCCAAAAACTTGACCCAATTTCTTTAGACGGCTAGCATACAAAATAGATATGTTATAGAATTTAAAATTTGATTTATATTTCACACATTAGGGGTTCTATGCAAGTGCACGTATCATTCAAGTAATATAGGTCTTTCTTTAAAATCCAGAGTATCGATCCCACAGAAAAGCGATGTAAGAAATCCCTTAGGCTAAATTCTAGTGTACCACTATCAGGTTCTTGTTTGGAATTTTAAGTCATTATTTTTAATTAATATTATTAGTCTAAATTATGTATTTTTGAATTTAAAGTAACTTTAGTTGATATCCCATGTTGATTTGAAGTCATTTTGAAGTGGTTATGGTCAAAATATTGTCTTATTATAAAGATTATATATCTTTTTTTCTCTCCTAATTATCATCAGCTCAACAGGCCTCCAAATGGATTCAGATTTAGGCATGGATGGACTTATTTAAAAGGTTTTGATGATACAAACATATTGGTGAAATTCATATTAAAAAATAAAGACTCGTCAAAAAATTTTATGTGGGACCATTATTCATTTATGGAAATCCTAAGTGCATAATTTTACATAAAACAGTATTTGATGATCACCAAACTGGTTTGCATGATCCTCATATGTGATTAAAGATCATAGAACTTACAGAATATAATTTGGATTATCGGGTTGTCCTGTGGAGAAAACGAAACTTCTAGAGTATGTACGGTAATTTTCATGCTTGAAATTTTGAGTTAACGAGTAATACATAAAAATTATTTCAAACGATCATCAAACTTGTGTGCATTGTATTTATATAAGATAATAAGTCTCATGCAACTTTCAAAATAAAGACTTAAGTCCTACAATGATCTCAAGAAAGAAAATGATATTCATAGGGTTTCAATGATTAAGGTTGTTCAATGGTTTATCTTTGGGTTTTGATTAAAATTAATAGGCTTGAAGATTATTTTAATTATATTTTATTTTTATTAAATTTAAATTAAATTTTCTTGAATCAGGGTTTGCTCAAAATTAAGCTCAAGTAAAATCAAGTTAAGTTTAAGCCAAGAAAATAAGGTTGACCAAAAAAGAGATCAATAGAATCATTTAAGTAATATAAAATTTTTTAAATTATATAAAATTATACTTTTAACCATTATCAAATTATTGATATTTAATTTTACCTTGAGATTTATTTTTCACTCAAATCATTAACTTCATAGAAGCAGTAAATACATCAAATTTATTTTTAATTAAATAGATACTTTATTTTTGGTACATTAATTAATGAAGGCGATGTAATATAAGAGTTCTTGAAATAATGGGGTCGAATCTCATATATATGTGTATACTAGATTCAACAAGTTAAATATGAACACTTTCTCATTTGTTGGGAAACTATCCATTCTTTACTTTTTTTTGGACATGGTCTACACAAATGATTGTTTCAAAATACAAAAGCTTAATACTTTACTTTGTCATGATGAATTTTTAGACTTTTCACTTATATGACCCAAACTTTAATTTCATCGATTAAATATGTTATTTTATTGATGTCAACTTATTATTATTATGTTGGTGGTAGTGTAAAGTGTGCTTGTATTATCTTCTAAAGTAATTAGGACACCTTTCATCATCCTTCAAATAACATCATTGAAGGTAGTATGACATTCTTCCATGGCACTCTACTTGATGGAGATTAGCGTTTTCCTTGAAGTCCATGTTTAACTAAATTTAATTTATAAGTATTTCCATTTGTTATATTGATTATCAAATTTTTAATGCATATAATAATCAAGGTCTTGTCATCAACAAGAAATATTCTATTACTATACTTACAATATTTCGAACTCATTAAAAATATTACAAAGATGCACTTAAATCTAATATCTATGTCTCTATTGAAATGTCCAAGTATCAATGCATTCTAAATCCCAGAGAAAATAACACTGATTGTCTTCTCTGGGACTTGGCCTTCGCTCATGCATTTTTTTCCTGAATTTTTTCTCATTTTTTTGTCACAATAGTGACATCTACTAGGACAATTTTAAGCCTTGCTTTTCCTTTATTTTTTTAAATTGAATCTTGAGACATGCTTCTATTGTATTTTTTTTCTTACTTTTGTTCATATATATATTTATATATATATATAATCAGAACAATTGTTTATTGAAGTTGACGCAACACTCTCTAGATTACTTGCATTACAAATTTCAAATTTTTATGATGAATCATAAACCGTAATGTACTTCAAAATGCAACAGAATAATATTACTAAACTAATAGGCCTTGCATCTTTTCACACTTCTGGGGGGAAATTCAAAACAGTACAATCATTCAACTTCTACAAACTTCCACTGACAAAACAAAAGATAGTCTAGTCATTTAACTTGAAAATAAACATACTATTTAAACTCATTAAGCATTTTAAAATTGTGGGCAAATTAAGAGTCATCGGGATTGACGTTTGGGGGCATTTGTTTAAGATTTCATTTCACATCGAGATTGATGCTTCATTGCATTTGAACCAGTTTCAGAAATATTATAACTTTTTAATATTATATGAAAAAGTTTCAGAAATATTATATTCATGGCAAAAAGATTGGATATAAAATCTTCTAGTCATGGCTACTTTGAAAAAGAAAATTTAATCTGCAAGCGTTGTTATAAATTTATTAAAAATTTATGGAACATTGTATCCAGTAAAATAATTTTGTTACTCTTATGGTTTATGCTTGTTGTAATCGATGCAGTGTATGAAATCGATGCAGTGTATGAAAGCAAATGAGTTTGGAAGAATTTTTAGCTCAATTGCTTGAATTGATTCAAGGTAGTTTACTTTAGAAGAACTTTAATGTGTTGTTTTGTAGAGATACCGAAATCCTCAGGTTATGAAGTTCCCTCAATTAGGAAGGAGCTTATTGATGAAAATTTTGTGTTTATGTGTAGCTCTACGGGTATTTTTGGCCATTAAAATCGGTCATGAAACTATGTTTCTGTATTCTTTTACATACCACTCAATTATTATGTATTTAGATATCTAATAATTAAATTTTAATATTTATATGCATAACATCTTACTTATGATTATAACAAACAATATTACAAAACAAAGCAATTTTGATCAAGATGATTGTTTAAACAATATTGCGAAACTAACAAAGCACAAGATATTGTAGCCTCAAGATTCTGAATTCAAATGAGCTGCAGCATGTCGCTCACAATCATCTCACAAACCTTGAATATAAGCAAAAGTTCTAAAATAATTGTGGCAATTACAACGCCCAACCCATAGAAACTAGCAATGGCATAAAGAACAACACCAAGAATACAATAAGAACACCTTCAAAACAACAACTCAACAATAACAGAAATGCTTTGATTACGAAATGAAATACGAGTGAGATTTTCATAAAGAACTTCAACTCTTCAAGGCTCTGGTTAGTCTTATCTTCCATTGCAATTATTTCTTCATCACACTGTTGAATAATCATATGTATATCAAGAAAATGAAATATCTAAAATCGGGGTTCTACTAGGTGCTTCTACCGTAGAATTTATAAATGAACCTTCAAAAATTAGAAATTGAAAGCAAAATTTCTACCATTTGCGTAACTAAACCACAGAAATATCATCATATCAATGTCACCTCATAAATTAAAAACTAAATTTACAAGCAAAAAAGAAATATATAAATAATATGATGAGATCCCTATAGAACGTGTTTCTGTTGCACGAAAATTCAGAAAATCTCTACTGAACACTTTAGCTTTCCTTTTTAACATTTATACCATACAAATCTTTAACGTCATTAAAAATACAGTTATTTTAACTTTTAGAGAATGAAATAGATATTTAAAACAAATAGATAAAGGGATAATTTTCATTTAGACAACCCAAGAAGAGTAAAATCACATGTTCCTACAATTTTAAAACATTAATATTAATAGAATGAAAATATCAAACATCCTCACAAATCAATTTGAGAGTAACGCAAAAAAGCATTCCAAAAAAAAATGTAAAAGCTATTGCATAAAGTTAAAGGTTCCATCAACATGCTCTAATTTACATTGTTTATGGTGAAATAGTGGGCAGATGAAAAGTTGTTGCTTTTTCCAATTGACATAGAGTTATAACGATACAATCTCAATTTATTTATTTTCTTTGTTTTGGGATTTGATAGAGTTTATATGTTTGTTCAAATCTCATAGGAGCATTTACATACATAGCACATAATTCCTTTGTACTTACATATCTCACACCTAAACTTTCATATTTACATAGGAATTGAAGTTAGAAGTTAAATGTGTAAATACATAGGAATTGCAAGGAGTTTTATACAAACATCCTCAAAAAATTTATATATTAGTTATATTTACAGCTTTCATTTAAAGATCTAACAAGCAAACAAACCCTTAAGCTCTAAACCTAAATCTTGTGAGCCAACTTTACAGAGAGATCCTCTATTTTCTTTACCTCTGGTATCTATCAAAGATGGATCTGTTGGACTGCATGCAAAGGAATATACTCGAAGGATCAAACTGTTACTTAAGGAATCAAACTGTTACTTAAGGAATCAAACTGTTAATGGTGATTTTAAGTGAAAATGACAAAGAAAATAAAAATATGACACTAAGAATATATGAATTGACTCATATATATAACAGGGGAATTGATTGGTATGTATGAAAAGTTAAAAAACAAAACATAGAAAACGTGATGCTTCTTGATAATAAGCATTTGTCTTACATCACTAAATCACCTATAAATAATGAAATCTAGAACTAAAAACTATGTTTGGTGAATGTTGACTTTATTTTTTGTTGAGGTATAGATTTTTCCTCTTTAGTAGCCTAGGGTCTAGCAATAGGACTTTCTTATTGACTATTCCTAGAGGACTTAAAAAGGAACCCTCAACATTAAAACTTCTAAACTCCTTTCTGCTTAACTTGAAGTTCCATATGTTGATCCTGACCTCTAGCGCTTAGTAGGTAGGGTCAGTATGGAGCATCTCAAAGAGAGTCCCCATAGGATGGTCATGCCTTAGGACTAACCCTGAGTGGTCTGGTTGTGGTTAGGCTAGCCTGCACACACCTTCTCACATGCCGTAAACCTTAAGACCCCTTTAATTTGGTCTCTTGACTCATTTTGGAAAGCTATATGGACACAAACCCCTAGTCCTTGGATAAGAGGGTTAGGACCAGCATATTGAACATCTAAAATGAGTCCTCATATGACTCCTATTGGTTTAGCATGGCTTCATGGCTTACCTGCCCATTATAGCACTAAATCACCAATTTACCAAAATACCCCTACAACCCTAATTTTTGTCAAAAATCCCAAAATTACCCAAAATTTCCAATTTTTTCCAAAAGTCATATCAATTCACTCACCACTACCTAAATTGACCAAAATCACCAAATTTCCAAAATACCCCCAAAAGTGCCAAAATTTACCAAAATGACCCTCATAACCCAAAAATTCTCAAAAATTTAAAAAATCATCCCAAATATTCCCAATTTCAAATTTTAATCATCAATTTGACCCAATTTTACCAATTTTACCCAATTTGACCAAAAGTCATAAATTGCCCGTAAAGGCCCAATTTCCCCAAATTAGCCCCCCAATCTTGGCCCAATTAGCCCCAATCTTGCCCAATTTTAATTTTAAATCAAAATTTAGTACTCCAAATTCCAATCTAAACAAAACTTAAGCCCAATTTGACTCAATTGCAAGCTCAATTTCGCCCAAGTCAAAAGTACCATTTTTGACAATATGACTAAATCCATTAAATTGACATTTCAATTCAATTCAAATCACTTGAAATCCTTTCCAAAATCTTCATGAAATTTCCCTACGCCAAATTCAACATTCAATTGATCCAAATTTTAGCCCAAATTCAATCTTTAAAAAAGCCCATGCCCATCATGTTTAATTCCAAAAGCCCAAATTCAATTTAACGCCCACATAACAATTTTCCCCCTCATCATCCATTTCATTAAACTCACTCCCTAAGTCTTAATTCCATGATAAAATCATTCCAAATCAAGCCTCATGACAAACACAACCAAATTATCTCATAAAATTCAAAATCCTTTCTCATGCAAAAGAGCCAAGCCAAAGGGAAGTCATGAAGTCATTCCCAAGCCATAGGTGAGCCATATGAGCTTGCCACCTCATCAATCAATTAATGGCAAGAGGCCAAGTCACTTTCAAGCCTCCTTAAAAGTTTTTAACCCTGTTTAATGACATACTCTAACCCATGTTTAGCCAAATCTCTTTGGATGGTGACTTATCCCCATTGATTAAGCTGAGCCAAAAGATCTCCTCTTTAGCCCAAACCAGCTTTGGTGGTTGAGTCCAAACCAAATTCATTTTTGTCCCAATTTGACCTAAAATGACACTTCCCACATTCCTCTTTAATCCAAGACCCTTACACATGGCCAACCCCTATTGATTGCACCAAACCCAAGCCCTGAGCCCCCTGAAAAAATGTTGACTTGACCCTGGCCGGCCGGCCACCTTACATGCCGAAAAACACCATGGTCAAGGGGTAGAAAGGAGCTAAAACTCAAAATTGAACCCACCTGATGTGCACAATTTGGATTGGCCATTGGAGCCTTTCTTCCCTCCACCTAAGCAATATTTTTCATCCACTGGCTAGCCATGGTGGCCTCTCCTCCCCTCTCTATTTAAACTCACCTTCCACGTCCAATGAGGGAGAGCTTGAAATTTCTTGGGGAGACTTTGCCAAATTGATCCCAGAGCTTCTTTAAAACCCACCAAGTTCAATCCAACCATCCTTAAGCCCTAAACTCCACTGCTTGAGCTCAATTTTAGAGCTCAAAATCAAGCCCAAAACAGGACTTTCCTCTAGACTCCACCAAATCTAAATTAATTGCACCTACACCATCCCCTGAGTGAGAGAAGAAGATCCCCCACAAAAGCCTCATCACCAGAACACCCTACCATTGACTTTGATTGAATTCCTAAATTGGTCTTGGTTGATTTCTACCTAAGCATTTCACCACAGCTCGAGGCTTCATCTAGGAGCTCTTTAGACTCAAGGTAAGCTTTTGGAAGCACCCAATCGAGGCCACACCTCTTGGGCAAAGGTATTGAACTCTCCCCTTAAACCAAGCTTCATTTAATTCACCATGCTCATATACTCGATTTAAGGCTTGATTAACTGTATGTATATGTTCTTCTAGTCAAGACAAGTCTATAGGAACAAACAATACTTAATTTGGTTAAGTATCGAGAGATATTAAGTTTTTAAGTTGGACAGTTCTTGGACTAAGGATTTATGGAAGATGAACGGATGCTGTTCGTTTCCGCATGTATCGGACAGACGGACGTGATGGAGCCGGACGAAGGAGTGGAACATGAACCGTCGGTCGAGTCAGCGCTGAGGTGTTTGGCGGCGTCAACCAGAAGACGCCGAGGTTGAGGTAGAGTTGCATCACTTAAGTAGAAAAATAGGGATTTTTCTTATTTATTTAAATGCCAGAACTTCAAAAATCCATATTTTGGTGTGGAAAAATCACCAAAATAAAATTAAAATACCCTCTTGCTCTATGAACAGAGAAGAACAATGTGGAAATGGTTTCATATTTTTTTATGCATGTATGATTTTTAATTAATTAAATGGTGTTTTAGTTATTTGAATTCTCCATTTGTACGGACATTTCACCATGACATCATTTTTTAGGCTTTGATTCTCTCTATCATGAGGGATCTTCTCTGATTTTTTCCAAGGTCAGGGGGGATCTCTAGATAGAGATCTTTATTTTTCAAGTATATCATTCCTATTTTGGTAAAATAATTATAAAAATTAAAATAATTATAAAAAAATACAAAATTTGTTTTGATAGGTTCACCGTGGTCAGGATTCTAGAAACAAAATATAAACTTGGTTTAACTCATTGAAAATAATCCTAATTGTCACCAACCCTAAAAAATAAAATAAAATTAATTTGGAGTAATTATAAATATAAATGACATAAAAATCATTCTCTAATTTAATCTAATATCAGAGGAGCTCCTCATAAAAATTTAAAGTTAATTGGAGTTAATTCAACTACTCAAATGAATTAATTAAGTGAAATGATATTTTTTGGCATTAAAATAATTATAACAATTAAAATATAACTAAAAAAATCACTAAATTGGTTTTGGGAGCTCCTTATGATCAGAGAAATCTAAGAAAAATAAAATTAAAACTAAAATATACTTCATTTTTGAGCTATTTTTTAGCATTTAAATAATTAAAATTAAAAAAAATCATAAAAATTTTAAAATTTTAAAAAAACATTAAAATATCACACTTGGCTTCCTCATCACTTGAAACTAATTAAAATAATTTTCCTAATTTTCTAAGTGAAGATATTAATTTTTAAAGACATAAAATGAATTTCTTTAATTTTCCACTAAAATAATTATAATAATTAAAATATAAATCACAAAGATATGAAAATTATTTCTTTGGGTTCCCTGGACTCAAAGAGAGTTGAAAAATATTAAACTTAATTTTTTACTTAAATGATATTTTATATTTAATTAATGATTAAAACAAAAAAATAATTCTAATAATTAAATTAAACCTTTAAAAATCATGAAAATTGGTCTAAGTGGTCCTCTGACCTAGTGAGCCTCCAATAATTTTCTTATGGATAGAGGTTTTGTTTTGGATAAGTTATTAAATTTTCATTCAAAATTCCTCTTTTACATTATAAATAATTATAAAATTAAATAAATTCAGAAAAATCACATCATCTCCTCTAACGTTTTAATTGACCCATGAGTGGGGTAATATAAAATTTTCAAGTCAATTTAGTTCAATGTAATAATTATAGGGCGTTAAGGCCTTAGGGGCAAGAAAGGGTAATTTTGGAATTTATGGCTTAAATAATTTTTAAGCTTAACCAAAGGGCTAAATGGGTAACAAATAATCTTAATTGATATGTTTTGATGATTGAAATGTCAAATGGATAAATGGTAGCAATCAATATCACTTTGATCTATTAAAGATAAATTTGTAATTCCTTAAATTAATGAAGTTTGGAAGATTGATTAAATAAGAAGATATTTAGGTGAGGGTTTGACTTTGGAAGATCATAACTCACTAATTTTAGACCCTAATTAATGGTGTATGATTCATGATAATGATCAGGAACATAAACATCTAAAAATCTTTTTCTTAAAATTATAAATCTACCCATTAAGCTTTAAGGTGCTTAGTAGTGAATTAGGTCTAATCAAATTTGGTCCATGAGGTTTAGAAAATAATCTATAACTAATTTAAAACTTTTTAAACTACTACAAGCCCATCTTTAAAATCAAAGTGTTAAGTTTCTTAATTAGTCCAAATTGCCCCTAAGGGTTTTTACCTATATAATTTATAAATAAAACATCAAGTGATAATTACCCCATCCTTAAGGTTGGCTAAAAGATCAGTTCATTGAGCATAAGGGTATGATAAGGATGAGTTATTAAGCAACCTAATGATCTAAACGGGCTTGATACTTTTTTAAGAGATTGTGAGATGTCTGAGGTCCGGTCCCTGAATACCTTGCTTAAGAAACCATTTATACACTTAAATAAATGGGACCCACTAAGATATGACATAGGATCTGGTAGACATACCTAAGACTTGTACTTTCTATTTTTCCTACCAACATATATATATATATATATATATATA
>NEWO01000847.1:91551-103820 GCA_003013225.1 Phalaenopsis aphrodite
GAAATATAAGTGAAAACTATAATTAAAGTCATTGTTATACTGTTGCATCTAGGCAGCATCGAGGATTAGTGATGCATGAAAAAGTTAACCAAAACTTAGGAATATGTTTATACATTTCTATTGATGATATTTAACTTTAAGAAAGGTATTTTTTGTGTTTATCTTACCGGCACAACAAATAATTGAAGTGGGGAAACCAGGAGAGCACTTGTAGCTGGATGGTGCAAAGTGGCACTGACGTTAAACACTGCGCCCTTGGGCGCAGTCTCTACCTTACCAACACTAGAGGTTGGCTATTAGGCACCAACCATTGGGTGCCTAAGCGTCGTGGTACCAACGCTTAGGCGTCAAACCCTTGGGCTCTTAGGTGTTCAATCATTCCACTACAACCCGAGAGCTTTATGCCTAGGCGCCAGCAAGTGATCTGTGGTTCAGATGGCCAAATGTGGGGGATCGTTCGCTGAAGAAAGGGAGTTTTGGATGCTAAGTATTTGAGCTTATAAATATCATTGTGTTGCTAAGTTTTGGATGCTAAGTTCTGTAGATTAATGTTAATGGGCTATAGATTGACGTGAGATTGATGCTAGCGGGCTATAGATTGATGAGGGATTGATGTTTGATAGTTACTTAGGGATTTTTCTTAATTTGGAGAGCCATGGTTCTTCTTATAAGTGCTGAGGGAGTGGGGTTCTTCCAGACATGAGTTAGTCAATCTGTAGGAGAGCTGGTTTGAGTCATCTTTGGACATTTTAAAGGAGAAATAACTAAGTATTTATGTTTACTTGTTTATGTATTTCTATTGTAACTAAGTATTAGTGGACTTGTCTTTTGTTCAATGCAATTGTTTCATGATTTCAACATGCTTCTTGGTTGACAAGATGAATGGAATGTGAAATGCTATTTAATTTATTTATTTTCAAATGGTGATGATTAACCTTAATAACTTATTTTATTTTTCATTCTGGCCAATTGAATTGTTAAAACTTATTGTGAACCATAAGTTTTCAGAGAATCTATGGTAGAATCAAATTGGTTAGTCACATTAAACTATCATTTATAGGTTGATATGTCTTGTAGGGAGATGCAAATGATAGGGAAATATGTTTTAAAAGGATAGTTATGGGATTTAAGGAATTAAATTCATTTATATCCAAGCTTCTTTATGTACTCAGAAGAGGGTAAAGAAGATTGTTGCTCCTATTTGTCAATAGTATTTTAGTACTTTCAACTTTATATTCCATGTAATTCACTTAACTAATTACAAGGAAGAGCCTCTTAAGTATTTGATATCTTTCAATCCAAATTGCTAAAAATAGGATTAGTTGTGTAGAATTTAAATTTATTGTTTGTTGTAACATATTAGGTTAACTTTTCAGACTTTAACATTTTAACCTTTCAGGATAGGACTAAAACCAGCAGTCTAAAACTTTTCATAACAAAAATTATTTCATTCCTAATGGTATGAACATTGCATACTCTAAAATCTGATATTACTGATAGGACACATGCACTTGCATGAGCCCCCGGTGTGATGTAGCACCTGGAAGTGATATCAGTGGGGAAGAAAAAAATTTTAAGCTTGGTGAAGACTTAACATCTACACATGAAAATTTGCATAAAGTTATTTACACATGGAGACTACATATGAAAATTACACTTGTAATTTCATATGAAATCAAATCACACATAAAAATCATAAACATAGGAGACATATATTTAGACAAATCACATGATAATCCTAACACATGACAATAAACTACATATGGAAGCTACATAAGAAAATAAATTATATAATAATCTTATACATAATAGCAAACTACACATGAAAGCTTGCCAATATGAGGTTTTACTGATATGCGACATAGTTATGCTGAAATCCGACATAGGTACGCAAAAAGGTAGCGTAGCTACGCCGAGACGCCACGTAACTACAACTACTGCTCAGTTCAACGTGCATTCTTTTGCTCTAATTTGCAGAAAGCCTGACATATTTACGCCTGAGTCGGGAGTAGGTAAGCTGAACACTTAGGCTGTCCAACTTCTTATTTTTACTTCCTGAAGTATGCTCAACGCTGGTAACCTACAAAACATACTAAAAAAATATTCCAAAAATGTAAAATCATCATATTAATAAAATTTGCACAAATTATGTAGGAATTGTCATGAATTTGACTCACATCAGCAAGTAACAGATTGTATTATTGTTGTTAATCATTTGTTGCTCTCATCACAACAAATTGTTGGGCATAACATATGGTGTTGGATCCCTTTTCTAAGCCTACTGCCACACATTTGTGACCTTATTTTCCATTTAAAGTTATATTTTTTGGATTTTTATTTTTGAGCTACTAATTTCAAAGGTATGTTTCATTGCAGCACTTTTTGAGGGTCCCTACATGTGCCAGTTTTCTTCTATTGAAATATGTCGGGTTTTGGATATTGCTATTCCGAAAAATCAAAAAATTTCTTGTTAGCTTGTCTTATTTACTTAATTTTCTTTTTTTGGGAAAACAAGAGCATTGCTCAATTTTTGTTACAGAGAGCAGAAACAAGAAAAGTCGGTGTTACTAGATGGAGCCTTAGAGCAGCTCTAGACAAAAGCATCTAAACTAAAACAAGACAAACTAAAAAAACAAATTTAATGAGAGCTCTTATAAAAACTTGGGCACAAACGTAATTCTAAGCCCATAATTCATTTTCCATCGCTTGAAGCGGAAAGATGAGCTCAAAATGCACGAGTTGGATTGTTTGATGCAGACCATCAAGTTCCGCTTTATTTACATATCTAACATCTAAACATCACTTTTAACATTTATACCAACAAAAAGTTTCATACCACGTAAGAGTATCACTATTTTGGCTTTCGAAAGGTTAAATATATCTTTTCATGCATAAACAAGAGACAAACTTTAAAAATGAAAATATATTTGAATTGAGTTGTATGCATGCAAATCTTCCTGAATGAAACACATTAATTTTGTTGCTCTCGCGATCCCCTCCATAACTAAAGTGTAGCTCCTAATTCATTGAGGCATCAAAAAAAGAAAAAACCCCCAAGGAAGCACATTGCGTGTAAGCCATTATGAGCTAAAAAGGCCATTGTATTATAAAGCTCGAAAACAATGAAAATAAATCTAGCGGCTCCTCACAAAATCGATAGGATAGTTCTTATCAAAATTCTCTTCATAGATGCAGCCATTTCATCTTCCAAACAGTCATTAATCCCTCCCAGAAAAAAATCCAAACAGCCAAAAAAATAAAAAAAAAAACAATTGTAAAGCATACTGCACCTATATTCAACCATAACTGTCTCTGAATCCTCAAACACCTGAAACCAAATAAAATAATCCTAAAAAATTATCTATGTGTGTATGTCTGTCTGTCTATCTTCCTTCAATAATTGAAACTGATATATCATAATTTACAGTAGTTGAATCTTGTTTGCTCGACGACGAGTCCGAATCTACCACAAGTCTCGAAATAAATCCAGGCTGTTTAGGCTCAGGTAATCTCAATCCACTGTCACCAGCCAGCATCAGAACTATCCAAGACATTAGTGGCCGATCCTCCGGCCTCTCTTGAACACATAACAAGCCAATTTTTATGCACTTCAGAACTTCATCAACTGAGAAATCAGAGTTCATTGTTTCATCAACTATATTCAGGCTATTTTCTTCATTCCACAGACTCCATACCTGCATCACATATACATTATACATAATTATACATAAGAGACAAAATAATGATTATTAGTGATCAAATTATTCAGTAAAAGCTTACGTGGCCAAGAAGATTCATGTGAGGAGAACTGCTGTAAACCCCTCTGTTCCTCTTTCCACTAATGATTTCCAGTACCAAAACTCCAAAACTAAATACATCTGACTTCATCGAGAAGATGCCGTCCATTGCATATTCTGGCGGCATGTATCCGCTGGAATTTTATATCATAGTTGACAATTAGACATATAAGTCTGTGCACATTGAGGACTAATTTCGAATGCCATGAAACGAAGTATATATATATGGTTATTTATTTATATACTTACTATGTACCCACAACTCTTTTAGTATTCACTTCCGTTTCATCTCCACCAAAAATTCTTGCCATGCCGAAGTCTGAGATTTTGGGGTTCATCTCTCCGTCGAGGAGAATGTTGCTGGCTTTGAGATCGCGGTGGATTATTCGAAGCCTCGAGTCTTGGTGAAGATAAAGGAGGCCACGAGAGATTCCGAATATGATTTCGTAGCGTGTTCGCCAATTTAATAGCACCGATTTGGCCTTATCTGTGAGATTTTTGTGACTGTCAAAAGATACTAGTTTTATCTTTTTTTCAATTATGGTATGGATAAGAAAGACGCATATTGCAAAAATTTATGTTTAGATACCATTCGCTAACAGATGGAAGGGTTAAATGGTATTCTTATTTTTTGTGTAAATCAAAATCAAGCAGATGATAATTTTTTAACTGTTCAAAGTTAATTAATAGAAAAATCTTGCCTGGTAGAATTATAAGGGCTTAACTAAGAAGAAATTGAAAAATTAAGAAGTTATTTAAATTCCTTTGAAAAGTCATCTAGATCTCATCTCTTGTTCAAAATGTTATAATTTTTAATTCTTATATTTTTAATGCCTCAATTAATTATTCTACCTTCTAGATACTAGATTCAAGAGTCAATAACCACATGATTAATCTTGTCAGTATATTTCATTCTTATAAATCAAGTTTTAGAAAAAAAAAACAAATAAAAGTTATAAAAGAATCTTTAACAACTATTGTAGAACATGGATACATCTCAATTCTCCTAACTTAACTATCACAAAAGTATTGCATATTCTACACCTTGTAGCTCTTGTTTCTGCTATCCACAAACTTACCAAAGGCCATAGCTATAAAACCACAAAATAAAGTAGTGCATATTCATTTTATATTTTGATCATTGTATTTTTTAGGTTCTCTCTAAGGGGAAAATAATTTGGTGAGTTTGAAAAATTTATAGCTTATATCTTCTTGAGGATCATGATTAACTATCATGCTCTTACACCACTAGCATAATCAACATCATATGAACAAACCATTATAGAATATGTCATCCTTCTTTTAAAATCTTTTAATGTATATGTATTTCATTCTTTTTTCATCAATGCAAATATTAAATATTCTTATTATGAATCTGGTGAAATTTCAAGCTTTATTGTGATTTTTTCTTAAAATTAACTCTAAATTAGCCAGTCCAACTCAAGTTTTAAAAAAAAATAAAATATTGATCCCAATGAGTGGATAAAATATAAGTGTGAATGCCTTCCTTAAATTTTGTGTAATGAACCAAAGCACACTTTTTTTTTAATTACATCAATGTGTACTTCAATTTTGTCAAGTATAAAGGTTTGTACTCGTGGTGTACTAAAAAAGGAGAGCATAGAAAGTACACAGCATGCAAGACATCCAAGCTTATTGGTTGAGAGCTTATGCATCAACCAAGAAGTCCTAGGTTCAAGGCTATGTGTATGTGTTTGCGATTACCTTCACTAAAATGTCCCAAAAAAATAAGTAAACCGTTATATATACTCAGTGGCTATTCCACTCTATGCTCATTTTATTGCATGTAGAACTATGCCAAATAATAATTCCTTCAATGAAAGACCCGAAGTGAGACTCCAATATTTAGATACTTAAGAGCAAAACATACCAAATAAGTAAGCATCCAAGCTCTTGTTAGGCAAATACTCGTACACCAACATTCTTTCAAGGCCTTGAATATAGAAACCCAGCAATCTCACAAGATTTCTGTGCTGGAGTTTGGCAATTAACATTACCTCAGTCTTGAACTCATCAAGACCCTGGACTGAACTCTTTGCAAGCCTCTTCACTGCTATCTCTTGTCCATCATCAAGCCTACCCTGCAAATTCATCAAGTAATGCAGCTTCTCATCAATCAACCACATCATAAACTTAATAACGAAATCAGATAATCAAATTTTCTCATCCAAAATTCTGCACTGTCAAGTCAATAAAGTAACAATAAACAAATCTTTCTATATCCTTATATATATGAGCAAATAATTAGCATTAAATAGTAATTTGCTAAATTAGTTACCTTGTAGACAGGACCAAAGCCACCCTCTCCAAGCTTGTTTTCTGACGAGAAGTTATTGGTCGCAGCAGTGATTTTTTCCAGAGGAAACATAGGCAACTCATAGTCATTGTGTAGTCGTTCCTGTTCTGCATTGCCTTCAATATTATCGGAGCTCGTACCTGACATACCTATCGAAAGAGAAGAGATCATTTATTTAATTTAAGCAACATCTATTAAAACTACAGATTAAAAAAGATGCTGCAACAAAAAGGGACAAAATCACCTATTATGCAAGTTCAGGAATAATTTCACAAAGAAACTATTAAAGAATCTCTTTTCAAGTTAACATTTAAAACATATTTAGGACAAATAAATGCAATGATTTGAATGTAAGTAGTGAGAAAGTATTAATAAATACATAAATTGGAGGTCTCCATCATTATAGATCCTTCCCCTTCAAAACATAAAACGTAGGACATAAAAGAATCTGCCAATTACTTTATTTTCATTTTTCACATGAAAATAACTAAATGAGTTTCAATCAAACAATTACATAAACTAAAACACATGAGAAAAAAAAACCTGGGTTTATTTTTTGCTTAGAATGGCAATATTAAGTTGATTTAAATATAAAAAATAGAAACGAAACATAAGGATTGAACATGAAATTATTTCTCATAAGGTCTCTTTCCAACTACCATTTTCAGCTAGACAGAAAGAAACTAATTAAGCAAAAAATATTAATTTAAACGGATTCAAAGTTCAAACAAAGCGAAAGAATACCATCCATACTGAAGCATAATAAAATATGAAAAACGTGCACAGCTGTACTTACGCTGCCTTTTGCCCATTCTTCTCCAGAGGCACCAACTCAGACCGGCAAGAAGGATGACTCCCACCACAACGGTCGGCACAATCACGGCCGTCTGATCACTCGTATGATTGTGAGATATTGACCCTGCATATAGTATTATTACAAGCTATAGCCTATAGCACCAAGCTGTCAACGAATTCAAATTCAACAAAGCAACTTTCCTCATGCATGTTATGAGAACGATTGATTTCACACTTAATTACCTTATTATTAAATTAGTAATAATATAAATATATAATAGCTCAAATTTATGTATCATGGACATCGCCATCATCATTTATTTTATCTTAATTATATAAGATAAATTTATAATTTTTTTATTATCTTATATTATATGTCCACCCATACTAACTGCAATAACAGCCTGATTAATCGTCATTTAATTTAATTGCCCCTAATGCACCACGTCCTGTTATAACTAATTTGTACATATTATCATGTAATTCGATACGCATACCTTTTAGCTTCGGATAGGTGCGTTATAAGTCAATTAATTCTGCCTCTAATAATTGGATTGATTAAATTTATATACACAAAAGTAGGTTCATTAAGACTTAACTTTTGAGTTTTTTAATTTAAATTTAAAAAGTACTTTTTTAAGATGAATTCACTTTGGTCTACTGTATCACTAGTGGGATCACATTCATATTTATAAGAAGTCACATAATGTCTATTGATTAAAAATTTATTTTATTATTAGTTTATTTCAAGAATAAAGCATTATTTATTAGCAGCAACCATATTTGACATTCCTAAATTTATTAAGAATGTTTTTTGAATGCTTGCGTAAGTCAACAAACTTTTTTTATTCTATTTGACTTGTGAGACATAACATTGACTAACTGCATATGCACACTGTTTTTTTTTTTTCTCTTAAATTAATCAAATATTTGTCAACAAATTCGTGAAATCCCTGTTCAAGTTGAACGTTTCAAAGCTTCTTTCATTATTGAATATCAGCATGTTGGCAATAGAAAACTAAAATCTAAAAATATGAAAAAGAGATGCATAGCAAGCAAGAAGATTTGGTGTCATTTTTAGTTTGTATCATGCATCGAAATTCAATTAATTTAACTTAAATTAAACCAAAATGCTTACCCAAATCAATAGCCGCGACTCGCACGTAGACATCCTGCCCGCCGCCGTTTGCCAAAAGCCGGATGTCGACGAGGTTGGCAACCCACATCAAACACCCGCTCCCGCTGCTGATATTCGCCAACGCGTAAGCCGTGCAGGAGCAATTCCTCAAACACTTTGCCCTGCATGCAGCCAGCCCTAAACTAAAGTCGACAATCGCTTGCGCCGTGTCCGGCACCTTCGCCCCGCTCACCGTCACGAACCCATCCGTCCCATTCGTACAATCGAGCTTCGTCTTCCTCCCGCACCCATCTTTCCCAGACCTTAGCTCCCAGTTGGTCGGATTGTTCGGCACGAATCCCTGCACGCACTCGCAGGCGGGATACGTGTTTGGGTCGCAAACCCCGAATGGCCCACAGGCTGCGTAGTTGTCGCACTGGTCTCGCGGCGCCTGCCAGAAAAAGTTCCATTGCTCGGCTTCCCATAGCCAGATTGCGCGCTGCACTTCTCCCGAATGGTTCACCAGTAGCCTGGTTACGATGGATGGGTTGTGAGTGTGGAAGGAGTAGGTTACTTCGTTCTTATTGTTGACGAAGCTGAAAGTAATGTTGAACTGAGTGTATGAAATGGTGTCCGGTACGCCGGAGAAATGAAGGCCGTCCCATGGGCCGCTGCGCCAGAGCCTCTGTGATCCGGACATAAAGTACAGCTGCGGGTCGCCGTTGGTATTCATGGAAGCAGTGTAGCTGCTGGAGCTAGGGTCCGTATCCGACTTCCAGGCCGCTACCGTGCGGTTGATGCCTGTGTCGAAGCTTACTCCTATCTTCATTCCAGAAATGATGGTATCCGTCGGGTAGTCGAAGCTCTGCCAAGCGAACTCGTCATCTTCGCCGGTTAATTTAGGAACGACAAAATTTCCTGTGTCGAGCAGCTGAGCGATGGGGGTGGCGAGAGAGGTCGAGGTCTGGAAGGACCAGACGACGACGCCTGTATTGCGATTTGTGATGAGGAGGGTGCCGTTGCTGGAGATGGAGAGGATTGCGTTGGTGGAGTTGCCAGTAACAGGGGAGTCGCGGTTTGCTACCCATACTATGGTTTGGGTTTTAATGTTGTTGTACCAGATGCCGAGGTAGCAGTTGGTGGATCCCGTGGGGTTGAAGAATCCGAGAGCGAAGAGGTTGGCGGAGGAGTTGAGGGTTTGGTCGCCGGAGAGTGGGGTTTTGGGGTTGATGGTGTCGCGGGCGGTGGAAGATGAAAGGAGGATGAGGAGTATTGATGCGAGGAAGAAGAAAGCGGGGTTGATGGTTTTCATCATCCTCTCAACCGCTATATTGAAAATTTGATTATGGGAAAGGATGATTTTTTCGAGTTTTGTTGTTGGGGATCGATTGGCAGGAAAAGTTGGACTTTTGAGTTGCATAGAAAGCGAATTGAATAGCTGATGAAATTTCCTCAAGAGACTGCTCGGTTCTTTTGTCAAACTGCGTATCTCGATCGATTTCTAGATAACATGGACTGGAAATGAGAGTAAATCATAACTTAGTTAAAGTAATTTTAATGAAGACTTGATACGTTGATTACCGTCTTTGTGCGATGGAGGAGACAACAATGGCGGCGGTCCTCAATTCTGGAGGTTCAACAGGCCAACGCAGCTCATATGTCCTGTTTATTTAAGTCTCAATTGCTGGAGTGCAGTCTCTTTTTTTTTTTAATGTAGATGGGTGGTTGAGCTCGGCAGTTGTAACTTGTAAGCTGAAGTTGATTTTTTTTTTTTAAATAAAAAAGAAAAAGTTGAATATTTCCACTGTACCCTGGATTGTTATGGCTCTTATTGATACGGTATATTCAAAGATCATTTTTTAAATATTGATTTTACTTTCTGAGTTCAAAATTAAAGGATGCCACTTAACAAAAACTGAAAACCACCCAAGGTTTATGATGGGAGTTACCTTAACTATAGGATCAATTAACAATATGCAACATCAGAGTTGTGGGGTGTAATTGAATATATTCTTGAAACAATGAGGGAAAAAAACCTATTTAGTTATGTAAATCATTTTAGAATGGAAGATCATGTCATAGGTTTGTATTACCCAGAGAGGGCGGATCCTGTTATAGGTTTATATTACCCGGAAGAGGTCTGTGCAAAGAAAAGGTGTAGAAAAGGAGAATATATGTATGTTACAGACCTAAATTCTCAGGTTCTCCAATGAACCCCTCCAAAAGAGTGAAAAAAATGATCTATGAGATAAAAAGATGGCAATGTAGATGTCAGACATCTCATAAATTGTCATAGACATATGTTAACTCATCAACGTTGATCTTTACTCTGACCGTGTGTCAATCCCAATGACCACTAACTATGCGAACTAAGTGGATTTTTTTTAGAAACGCATATTGACTCCTAGGAAAGAAACATATGACACTTTGGCACTTTTAATTTTATATTTAAGTCGCTCTGACTAGTCAATTCGATAGATAAAATTAATGATACAATCCAATAAGTCAATCCACCTGGTAGTCTTAGTAGGTTTTTTGGGTAGAAGAATGTGTGAGCCATGCTTGGCGATGAGGATGAATCATACAATCCTTTAGAAATCCATATAATGTATAATAAGCTAGGAGAGCCCATTTACTATATCATTGACCCATGATATTCCGTAGTTTGTATATATTTAGTTCCCTAAATCTTTTGTTCCTTCGATAGGCGACTCCAAGAAGAGCAAGAGAATAAAATATGTAGTATTTTGTAAAACCGATCTTAGCATACTCTTGTATGGGAACAAGATTGATTCATGTTTGATAACTCCCTACAACTTTTTGGTCTTGTTGGAGGATAACCTATGAGCAGATTTGACATACTCATTGTTGTAAAAAGTGGGGTCTTGGTTTGATTATGCTCGTAACTTGATCCTATGTTTGGAGAGGCATGGTATTACCTTTATTAAGTTCAAAATTTCTCTGGTATATGGATTTGTAGGTGGTGTCTGCTGTAAAAAATTTAAATACAGTGGAATCAATCCTGAGTTGGAGAAGTTGAATCGTGTGTTTGTGGGTGATGTGACAACGGGTAACAATGCATGTGCTTCCAGTGAGACGAGATTCGGCGGAATTCTCAAAACTTTGAGAGTCGACCAATCAGGTGATTCCATTGAAGGTCTCAGCCTGTACCTCAATGAACTTAAGTCCACCAGCCGCTCTAAGCATTGCGGAAAAAAAATGAGAGTTGCTTTCCTCGAAAGACATATATCACAGTTGGTGGCTTCTTGTAGCAATGACCCCAACAAATCTAAAGAAACTTCTGTCCAGTAGGTTATGAAAATTTTTTAGGACTAGCCACTGTAGTTCTTTTCTATGAAGTTGTTTGAAAATTCGACTCATCATTGGGATGTCCATTGACCATCGGGCGGCTTATCTATGATATTTTTATGAGAGCAAGGACATTTGAAGAGTTTTTTTTTTTCTTACAATTGCATAGGATCTTTATATTTGTTTATTATTTTTTATTTTGCTTCAAATATTTAAACTGTCTCATACATGTCATTTTATTTGGAAGTTTTTCATTCCTCGTTATGCTTTCTTTTTACTTATGTAATATTATTTCCTTATGATGGTTTTGTTCGTAACCTTATATGATTGTAGCTAATTTATTGATGCTTATGTGTTAGCCACTTCGATACCGAAATAGATGGATGCAATTAGAGAAAGGTGCAGATGGAGAGTTATATATATCATATACTCTGTGTATGAATCCTAAAACTCATACATAGAGCACTTCCCTTGTATGACATCCTCATATGTTGGCGAAAAATGGGTTGGGGTTTTACTTTTGGGCCACCCAATGAGGTTTAGTAATATGCTCTGCATGACATAAGCGGTATTCACCAATCTGTTGAGGAACTACATAGAAATCATGGGCTTCATGAGAGCTGTTAGCGATAACCATCTACAAATTATCATAGAATTAATCAATGAGAGAAGCAATGGACCTATTTTAACACTCCTCCAAATTAATTTATAGATGTTTCTCTGTAACGTTGAATGCACTTTTAGGTTTTTCTTATCAAGTCATAAAACCAACAAATTATACGTTCGAACAGACCCCCGTAAAGATTGATTACGATGCTGATTGCGACGCATCGTGATGAATCTTCTAAGTTTTTTTTTTTCATGATTGTATTGGTATGTTAGATAGTTCATGTTTTTTTTCTATTCCATATATATTTCATGTTGATTGTGTGGG
>NEWO01000847.1:104074-119007 GCA_003013225.1 Phalaenopsis aphrodite
TATATATATATATATATATATATATATATATATATATATATATATATATATATATATATATATATATATATATATATATTATGTGTGTGTGTGTGTGTGTGACCCACACAAGCTATGTATTATGTGGGTTAAAGGCAACCAAGAACCTTTTTTTATAAGGTTTTTTTATATTCTTGTAATTGACAAATTTGTGAGTTGTAATATTGAATTCTTTGAGACCTCACAATTGCATAAAACTATAATTAATTATTTTTTTAACAAAGTTCACTTTTGTTGCGTTTAATGGGATGTCTTTTAAAGCATTCATGAAAATAAGCTTAAGGATTTTTGGTACCTCTCAAGGATTGTATTGTTACAGTGAACTCCAATGCTACCTGCCAACTTCATGTCATACACATAGATACGAGCGATAGTTTCCTGCGGAGCGTCACGGAAAACTATGTCATTTTTTTGTTGGCAGAAATGCTACAAGATTCCACTGTTGAGAGTGATCGGACATGAAGAGTATCTCTGGATGACAGCTTATCAAGTGACATATACCGTATACATTTGAAAAATAATATTATCATATTATTAAACATTTTATTAATAATTTTTTTCTTAATTTTAGAAACTATTAAGTGGGGTATATATCTTTTTTGGTAATATGATGCACTGTATTTTTGCTTCTAAAGTATAAAATACATTGGTATGACAATTCAGTTATAAACACCATCACTATACAGGGGCAGAATAGTCATTTGTCCAGAAATAGGTGCAACATGATCATTTTCAAACTGTCAAAAACAAACAAACAGTCAGCTTATCCGCGATAGTTTTTGTGTTGTAGCTTCTTGTGGCGACTGTTGCACATCAGCTTATTATTAAGCTACAACGCCCCAAACAGACCCTTAACGTAAGACTGACAGATCAATTAATCTAACCAAAATAAGATTATATGAAAGAAATGTTCCTCCAAAAAACGATGTTGAAGTTGTAATAATTATAAGATTGTAATTTTGAAGATGTTGGTGAATGATTTGGAAGAGAAAAACATTGTGAAATTCTCATTATCAACTTATCAGGTCGTTAGTTACATATAAAATAAAGATTAAAGATGTTAGAAACTTTTGATTTTAGAAGAATTAAGGGTCGGTTTGGGCAGCTGTAGCTGTTTGAAAAAACATTTGTGAAGCTGATGCAGAAGAAATTGCTGCTCAGAAAGCTATGCCGGTCATTCTAATTTTTTTTTTAAGGTCAAATAGCATCTTTCTAAGAGCCACCGCGTTTAGGCCTTGTTTGACCCGACGTGCCGTTGAAAAAAATTAATTTAAAAGCTACGAATCAAAAAACTCCATTACATAGCTCCGGTCGCTAAAACACCATGGTTGAATAAAGGCTTCGTTTAACAGCGAGGTGGAGCCTTGGAACTAAGGAACGTGATCCAAAACACCTGAATGGAAGGATCTCCTAATGATCTGAAAATAGCGAATTTTGCCGTTCCAGCAGACCCACTTCTTTGAACTGTGTTGGCCAAAAGAGCTTTCGTCATTCTCCCAGCATTTTCCGCGATGGAAAGGAGGGGATCCGCGCGGCCAAATGTGCTGTTAGTGAGGTCCAGTAGCAAAACGTAACTTCGAGTTGACCTTTTGAAAAACAAGCAAAACACACTTTTGTCAAACAGAAAAAACTGCACTGAGCACCCCCCACCACTCCAAACATACTAAAAATCTTTTTTATAACAATGCATTTAACCGTTAGGCTTAGCCATATTATTCATTTTATATAGAAGAAAAATCGTCTTGAACATTATTATTATTATTTTCTCTTTGGGCTGCGCCATTGTGTCGTACAGTGGTTATTATTATAGATTATATTTAAACTTTAATATAAAAAAAATTATTCATTTCATCATAGCAATTGTCAAATTGCTTGATCTGTGGCATATATATATATGTAAGAAAATAAGAATATATAAAAATATTTAAAAAGAATGTAAAAAAGAATGTAAAAAAAATTTCATATATATGACATCTTACTTATGCATAAGAATATATTTCTTACTTTTAAAAGCTTAAAATAGAAATATTTTAATATGATTCAAAAAAATCACGGTGGCGAGAATGTAAAAAAATCAAAGTTTGGGTGTTAGATATATAAATACATAAAAAAAAGTAACATGCATATAAATGATCCAAGATTTAAATGTTATGAATTTAATAAGTAATATTTAAATATTAGATATGGAGCTACATGAAATTGTGTGGCATGTATATAAAATTTAGAAATATTGAATATATTTCATTTTTTGTTGAGAAGATGAATGAAAAACATAATTTCTCAAACTTTTTTTTTTCCCAAAACTTATTGTATATAAAAAATATAATAACACAAATCTTGAGAAAATTCAACGGATTTCGTTTATGGACACCAAATTTCAGTGTATCGTTATAATCTAAACATGGAAACACCAAGTGTCGTTTTCTTCAGTCGAAACTCTGAGTGGACCGAACATAAGTGCAACCAAAGGAATGAATAGAAGACACCTAATCCAAGAGGTAGTCGTTCATGACCAACTCCCTCGGCTAATTCCAAAATTTGTCTCAAAGATGGCCTAAGAGTACCCCCGTGGAACACCTTTCTAATTCTCTGAAAAGGTCTCTTGTCCAAACAAAGTTACCCATCATATTACAGTGACACACCCTATGCCCGATAGCCCAAGTTCACCTTATGGACATGATGGTCTCTAAATAAGATTCCATTGATAGGATCGACTGATGACATTTTAGTTAACCGAATGTATGAATTCTGTTCAAAAGTCTTCAGTCAACCGAATGACAACTTTAATGAGTCATTAAATGCCTCACTTCAAGCAACTATAAGTATGAAATGATATTAATGTTAGTTATGAGTATGAAAGATTGTCGGAATCGGTTACAAATGTGAAAATATATTATAATAACTTGTAATGACCCTATTGAAGCTGAAACAAACATGTACTTTTAGTAAATACCCATAAAGTTATAAATAGGGGTCATTTCTCCAATAAAAGACCACTTAATTTCACTCTCAATATGTGTGTTTCTTTGCACATCATCTCTTCTCTCAATCTCTCTCTATCGTTCACTATGTCAAGGGTTCGATCCAAGGAACATATTTGAATTCAACACTTAACAAATACATAAAATGTATAAACACATAGTGATATAATCTGCTATTTCTACTTGACCCGGCATTCCACATGAAAAATGCCTTGCGAAGGTAAATATTAAAAATTTAGTTATTACATGGCCTGAATCTTTTAGATTTATCGCAGTCAAAACCCAAACATGAGATCATAAAAAGTGAGGCAATTTTTATGATAAAAGCATCTCAAAGATATAAGATTTGCAAGAGGGTTCGATTTGAAATTTTTTATGTCAAATTTTATGTTTGTTTCATTTAAATTATACCAACACGCAATTGCTGTAAATTTGGGTCAACCGAGACTACGCGGAGCATTACGCAAACCCGAAATAAAGAAGAAATAGTCAGCTTGGGACTAAGCTGGTCGGTTGGCTCGGAGCGAGAAAGGGAATATTAAACGATGACAATATGGTAGAATCGTTCCGGTTTACTCGTCAAAAGGATGAATTGGCATTGACTTCCGAGTCAATCTGAATGTACAGAATCCTCATATTTGTTTGAATATGTACGTATGTATATATATATATATATATATTAAAAAACTTACGAGTGATTTAAATAAATATCACATGATATTTAAGTAGTTCTGTTTCTCTAAATTTAGCAAAAATTTTGATCTTTGTTTTTGTAAAATTTTAATACTATAATTAAAAAAAACCTCTATTTTTATTAAAAAAATTAATATTAGCAACATTTTTTGTGGCATGTTAAATATTTGAGCGTGTCAAAAACAAGTATTAATGCTTCTGTAATTACAGAGGAAATTAAGAGTTGTGTTATATGTATTTAAATCCCTTAAAAATCATTTCCGACTCAAGTTTCGTATATAGAACAATTAAAATTAAAAAAATGCAATATATTTCGGAACAAATATATTTTTTTTTCATTTATCTACCAAATTAAATGGTATTTAGTATAAGTTTTTAAATAAATTGCTTAGAATTATAATATGTTTTTAATGTTTTATGCCCACTTCTATAAAATTTATTTACAATTTGTTTGCAATGATTTCGCTGATTGAATAATATAACTTTTAAGCTAACACCCGCATAAATATATTCTACAATTCTTAAGGAACAATGAAGCTGTCTAAAAGAGAATATAAGATCTCCTATTATTACGCACGTGTAAATATAATGCACTTTTTGACATAATAGCTGATTTTTTTGTCATGTTTGTTGACATAAAACGCTACCAGCCATTTTTGTAGTCTTTGAGATGTCTCGGAGTTGGAAAAAACTTGCATATTTGTGAAGGTTCTTGGCTTTGATGCCCCTGTTGCGGTTGATAAAGCAATGTCTACAAAGAAAATTATAGATCTAAAGATACAATGAACTTATAGTTCCTCAATCTTCTTATAAAGGATGTTATTCTGACATTTTTTTATCTCAATATGCCTTAAATTTTATCCTTTTTATTTATATTATATTTAGCTATGATCAATCAATATGGAGCGGAAGAAATAAATAAACTAATTGGCAATGTATTTTTCTTAAGAAACTAGTATCAATGTATAAAGTTAGATTTTCTGAAATTATCTAGAATCCATTTTACAAATTGGTTTTGCTAATCTGTTCTAAATCCAATGTATAAATTGTATAGATTTTTTTCTTACTTTTGAAATCTTATATAAAAAGAATTTCTATAGAATTTAAAATTTAAGTATAATAATTTCTATAATTATTTTTATATCCTAAATTTATTTTATTATAAAAATGTTAAGTGTCTTAACTATTTATCGGCTTTCTTGAAACTTTGTTTTCATTTAGGATCTGTTTGGAGCAGCTTAAAGCAGCGGGTGATTTTTTGAAAATGCAATCATACTCTTTATTTTTTATGTCTATACAGCGTTTTTAAAACAGCGGTATCGAATTTGCGAATAATGTCGCCGGCAGGATGATCCCCGTGGGCGACGTTCGTTTGTTGTGTATCACTCCCGAATTACATCGCTTCCCTCGCATTTGAGCTCTACCCAGCCTCTCCCAGCTTCTTCACGTCGAGCTCTACCTTAGGTAAAGGCCGTGTTTCTTCCTTCTCTTCTAGGTAAAGGCCGCGTCAATTTCAAAACCTACCTACTTCCAGCTTCAAATGCGTATGAAGAAGGGAGGAAAGCCGCTACTGTTCGACTCGCTTCTCTCTGGTTTGGACCCGTGCAACTTTTTTTGTCTGAGTAGAGCAGGTAGGAGATCAGAAAAGGATGAGAGGATATGAAATGAATGAGTACGTTGCAGGCCTGAAAGAAAAGAAAATTCAAGCGGGATCTTACATGGCCAAGATTGGAAAATTGCTAGAGTCAATGTGCAACCATGAAAGTAGAGAGTTCTGCGAGTGGAAAAAGAAGGACATCAGATCCCTTTGCTGTTTAGCGAAGCCCCCTATTTGCATCACAATGTGTATTTTCCTTTTTAGAAGTCAAAATAGTGCGATACGAAAGATTTGGGTGTTAGAAATGTAAAAGACGTAAGTTAGTGTTAGATATGTTCATAGGAATTGGATGGTATACATGTAAATACTTCCCAAAAAGTATGATACACTGGATTAATTGTAATCATGCTTGGCACTACCATGATATTTTTTTGTCCCTGCTTGCATTTATGTGGATATCGTGTATTTGGAGATAAAAGTTGTTCAAGTTTTGTGTTTGCTTGATATTGCTTTAGTTTCCAATGGATGGCGTTAAAGGATTAATTGCCACCGGTTAATTTCTTAAAATGATATAATCTGATGAACTAAAGTATCTTTCCGTACTTGAGGCTCTGTTTGGGGCTATATTTTTCAAATTTTGTTTTATTAGTAGTTTTTAAAATCAAAGCTGTTAGTATATGAAAGTTATTATCCAGCTTTTTTAGGAGTGAAAAATGCGTCCACTTCTTTAAAATTTAGTAGTGATATATTTTTACTTCTCCATTTTGTTTATATTGTAAGAACTCAAGTAGCAAGATTCATTGGCCATATAAGCCAATGTTGCCATATTTTCTTCATTTTATGCAGCCATAAGCATATGTAAATTTGAAATCATTGGTCTTATTAGCTTTTGAAGAAATACTAAATTGGCTCACTTCTATGGAACAAGTATGGTCGGGTGGATGTATGGTCTGAGCAGTGCCTCCCACATGGCACTGTGCATTTGCGGCTACCTAGGTTGGCCTCTGTAGAGCAAAAGCTCGATATTGATTTTGGAAGTGCTATATTTCATGTTATATTAGTACAATAAATGTCGTATCAGTTGAATTCTATATTTCATTTTTTGAATGTTGCTTTCTGGTATTAACGTTTAGTCAATTGCAAAGATAGGAACATCTTGAAAAATTTTCAGATCTAAATTGCTTTATGTCGACCTGATTGATTTATTTTGAGTTCCACATTAATTTGATTGTAAAACATATTGATCAATATATAATCAAAATTGTGACGTTTTAGTATGATCTACAATAACTCAAATGAGTCGGGAGTTCAACTCAAAATCAAATCCTGAATAATGAATCAAATTGACCAAGGTGAATTTAATTTTTTATCGCTTTATGTCCATGTGCTTTATATCAGTATTTATTGGGAAATTTACATGCATACAACACATTTCTAATGTATTTATGAATCTGAAATAGTCATTTATCCAGATCAAGGGCAAAATAATCATTTATCCAGGAACAACTGCAAATCAGTTGTTTTTCAAACGCACAAACCAAACAACCAATCAACTTATCCGGATCAACAACTTATTAGGATAAACTGCTTTATCTGGATAAGTAGGATAAGCTGCAGCTAACCAAAACAGTCCCTAAGTCCGAACAAAATTGGACTTAACCTTAACCCTCAGGTGCAATCCATATTGAACCTCAGTGTAAGTCCAAACCAACTTAAACTTAAACCCTATTTTAATTAGGTTTAACCTCGATTAAACCTAATTAATTAACTAAGTCTTAGCCATAATAGGTTTAGTGAAACCCTATGCTAATTGGGTTTAATCTAAATTAAACCTAATTAATTAACTAGATCTTAACCACATTAGACTTAGTTAAACCTTACTCTAGTTAGGTTTAACCTAAATTAAACCTTATTAATTAACTAAATCTTCACAACATTAGACTCACTTAAACTGTATTCTAATTAGGTTTAACTACAATTACTCCCAATTAATTAACTAAGTCTTAACCACAATAGAGTTAGCTAAACCCTTTCCTAATTAGATTTAACCTCAATTAAACCTAATTAATTAACTAAGTCCTAACAACATTAGACTTAGTTAAACTCTATTACAATTAATGTAAACCTCAATTAAACATAATTAATTATGCCTTAACCACATTAGACTCAGTTAAACCTTATTCTAATTAAATTTAACCTCATTTAAACCCAATTAATTAACTAAGTCTTAACAACATTCGACTTAGTTAAACCCTATTCTAATTAGGTTTAACTTCAATTAAACCTTGTTAATTAACTATGACTTAACAACATTAAAATTAGTTAAAACCTATTTAACTTAATTAATTAACTAATTCTTAATAACATTAAACTTAGGGTCTGTTTGGGGCAGCTTATTTGGTGTGGTGGCATTTTGAAAATGCACCTTGCCTATTTGGGTAAATTGCGTTTTGGCAGCTTATGCATTTTTAAAAGCTGAAAACAATGTTTTCACACTGCACCTAGATAGGTGCAGTTGCAGCGTTCTGGCAATGGTCTGACTTTTCTAAGAAAATAAAAATTTGTAATAGCCACCACACATAGCTTATCAACAGATTATTTTTAATCAGCTTATCAGCAGATCATTCAATAAGTTGCAGCTGCCCCAAACAGACCCTTATTTAAACCCTGTTCTAATCATGTTAAATTTTAATTAAACCTAATTAATTAACTAAGTCATAATAACATTAGACTTAGTTGAATCCTATTCTAATTAGGTTTAACCTCAATTAAACTTAATTAATTAACTAAGGGTATGTTTGGGGTAGCTGCAGCTTATCCAACTTATGCTGATAAGCACCTTATCTTGATAATCTGTTAATGAGCAGCTGATCTGGATAAGTTGGTTGTTTGGTTTGTGCTTTTGGAAAACAACTGACTCTGGATAAATGACCATTCTGCCCCTGTTCTTGATTAAATGTTCAGCTGTTTGATTTGTATTTTTGAAAAACAGCTGATTTGTAGATTTTTGTAAATAAAAGACTATTCAAACATTATAAATTTTAATTTTCAAAAAATTATTTTTAAATTTTGTGTAACATAAATTCTATAAAATAATTTACATTTTACACTAATTTGTTGACCTCACTTTTGGTTGAGGTTTAGTTTTCCTTCTTTAGTAGCTTAAGATCTAGCCAATGGACTTTTCTATTGATTATTTCTAGAAAACTAGAAAAGGAACCCTCACCATTAGAAACTCTAAACTCTTCTTTACTCAACTTGAAGTTCCACATATTGCCCTAACCTCTAGAACTTAGTAGGTGGGGTCACTGTGAGGGAACTCAAGAAGAGTTCCCATAGGACTGTTTGACCTTAGGGTTAACCCTGAGTGTTGGTCTGGAGTTAGTTAACTCACTTGCACTCACGACCACCTACATCCACTTACAATTTTAAAACCCAAATTGTTAACTTTGATCCATTGATCTTTTGGGAAACTCATGTAGTTGGTCCCCTAGACCCACTAGCCCTAGGAGAATGGTTTAGCTAAGACTAGTAGATAAGGGATCCAAATGGGGATTTCATTGGTCCATAGCTCATATAGGGTGGTTGGTGCCCCAATTCTACCAAAATGTTCAATTTGGCCTTTTGCCCCAAAATCCACCAAAACTACCTAAATGCCCTTGAAACCCTTGAAACCCTAAATTTGGTCAAAATACTCAAATTCACCCACAATACCCAAATTTGTTGAAAAATCATTTCAAACCATTTCAAAATACCCAAATTTCTCAAATCCATCTAAAAATTCCAAAATTACCAAAATATCCCTAAACTTACCAAAATTACAAAAATACCCTTGTTACCCCAAACTTTTCTAAAACATCCAAAATCACTTCAATTGTCTCCAAAACCAATTTGGACCCTCCAATTAAACACAATTTGACCAATTTGACCATTTTGACCAAAACCCCCAAATTTCCTTTAAAGGCCCAATTTCCCCAAATTCACCTTAAATGTCCATCAATTTGGCCCTAATTACCATCAATTTTAATCCTAAACTCAAATTCATCTTTCATTTGATCAATCCAAACCAAACCCAAGCCTAATTGGCCCATGCTTTGAGCTCAATTTTGATCTATAACAATTTTGACTCTATGACCTAATCTCTAATTGAACCTCATAGCCTAATCAATTTGCCCCAATTTGACTCCTAAACTATTCATAACAATCCTACACACCAAATTTGACCTTAAATTGGCCTTGGTGAAGCCTCAATTTTATTTAATTTTGACCTAATTCCAAAAATCCCCAAATTTACCCCAAATTGGCCATACCTCCAAATTTCACCAAATTGATTGTCCTAACCTCAAAATTGGCACCCAATTGAATTTGAAAACACTTAATGAAATTCATATAGGCTATTCTAAACCATCAATTTTGACTTAGCACAACCTTAGTCAAATCTAGACACAAGTCAGCTCAACATGCCCAAATTGACCAAGATCCCAAAATCCTTCAAATTGAGCTTCCAATTGAACTCCAAAATCACTTAAATCCTTCACCAAAAATCTTCATAGCAATCATCTACACAATGTTGATCAATTAAATGGGATCAAAGTCATGGCTAGCCTAGCCCAAACCCAACATTTGGCCATATGGACCCAAATTGGAACCATGTACCAAAATTTACTTAGTCATCCTAAGGCCACCAAATTGATTACTCCACAGCCACTAAACTCCCCCTTTGGACCAGGCTAAACCATACTTAACCCACCTTAGATGAGCCATGGACCAAAGGTCCCCTAAGTCAAGGGATTTGTTTCCTAAATTGCCTAAGCCAAAGATATCTTTGCCAAAACTTATCACCAGCCCAAATTAATTGTTGTGAGAGATTTCACTGAGGTTTCTGAGCCACCTAAGCGCCTCACCTGCCATGGCTAGCCATCCTAGTCGCCGGAGGAGCCAAAAATGAGAGCCCTTATGCCTAAATTCAATCCTGATTTCACCAATCCAATGTGACTAGCTCTGATTGGTGTTTAGCATCTTGAAGCCCTCCACCTCAGCTCTACATTGCACCTAATTGGACGCCAGAACAACCACCCTAGGCTATTTTACTTAAACCCCTCCTCCATGGCTTCAAAAGGGATCAAGAAATTTTCTTTGGAGAACTCTGTTAAAACTGTTTCCAGGGCTCCTCCAAGACTCCCTAACCCTATTGCAACCATCGTTTGGCCATCCTCCCCATCACTTGAGCTCAAAATCAGGGCAAAATTATGCCTTCCTAAAAAAATTCCTTAAACCCCAAATTGATTTGCTCCTGAGCTGCACCAGAGTAACAGAGGGAGATCCCCATCAAAATCCCCCTCTGTTAAGCCCTCTAACCTATCCCTAGACCAAGGCTGCTCCACCTTTTGATCGAACTCATACTTGGAGCCTTCACCCAAGGAAATAAACACATCCACGAGGTTTGCTAGACTTCATTGAAGCTTCCACAAGAACCCAATCGAGGCTTAACCTCTTGGGCAAAGGTATAGCTCACTAACCCTAATTTTGGGCTCGGTTTGGTAATTTTTGAAGAAAACTTGCAATTCATAGCAATGTAACCGTATAAATATACTCGTCTTGTGTAGATGAAGGTGAAGAAATAAACCCAAAGTGATTTGGCTGAGTTTAGGCTGAGATCTTAGGGTTTAAAGTTGGACGGTTCATGGGTTTTAGCTATCGGGGACGATGACAGAGAGCCGTCTAATTGAGTGTGTATTGGATGAATGGACGAGATCGAGCCAGACGGAGTCTTCGTGCGTGAACAACTGGATGTGTGGCTGCCAAGTCAGATGGTGGCACCGAACCAAAAGACGACGCGTGGCGCTTTGAGGAGGACGAGGATGATGCGACGCATGATTGGGATAAATAGAAAATTAAGGCTTTTTTCTTAAATAAAAAAAATGACAGATCTTTAAAATTCATAACTTTTCATAGAAAAATTATAAAAGTTAAATAAAAATACTCTCTTGCTCAGTGAACTGAGGATATTAATGTGGACTAAAAATAAAAATTATTTGACAAACATATGATTTTTAATTAATTAAATACCCTCTGAGGTATTTTAACTCTCCATGATTAAGGAGCACTCACCATGGCTTGAGATTTTTATGGTCTATTCCTCATCACTGATGGGATGTTCTTTGATTTTTCCAAAGTCAGAGAGCATTTCTATACTTCTAACCCTTATTTTAAGGCTAGGGTGACCATGTTGGCTTATTTTAATTATATAAATCAAAATATCACTTGAAAAATTATGGGAATAACTTTAGTAGGCTTCCTGTGGTCAGAGAAATCTAGAAAAAATATTGTGATGCTTTGAACTATTTTGTACATTTATATACTTAATTAAATGTAAATAACTTTCAGGAATTTATGTAAATTAAACATATGTCAAAAAATCACAAAATCAATCCCACATTGCTCATAAAAATCATATCTATCCACTGTAAAAATTTCAAAATTATTTGACTTAGTTCAAGCACTAAAATTGATTTTCTAAGAAATCTTATTTGTTTGTACAAAAAATAATTATAATAAATTAAATAAACTTGGGAAAATTGTGAAAGATGGTTTTCTGAGTTTCTTATGATCAGAGACACTTAGGAAAAATAATTTTTTTTTGTAAAATACTTGATTTTTGAGTCATATTTTGGACTTAAAATAATAATTTAAAATTCCAAAAATATCAAAATAATTTAAATTGTGTCTAATTTTTCTCTTATCATTTGGGACTCATTAAAATTTTTTTCCTAATTTTTTAAGTTAAAAGTAAATTTTAAAAACTTAAAAATGAATTTTCCTCATTTTCCCATTAAAATAATTATATTAAATAAATTAAAAATCACAAAAATATAAGATTTGACTCTCTAAGTTTTCTGAACTCATAGAAGTCTATTAAAATATATAAAAATAATTTTTTTAATTAAAATATTATTTTCTATTTAATTTAATCATTAAAATTGATTAAAAATTAAATAATAATAATAATAATTTAATTCAGAAAATCATGAAATTTTGCCTAAGTGTTTCTCTAACTGAAGGAAACCTCTAATAATTTTCTCATAAATACAAACTTTATTTTGGATAATTAAATAAATTAAACTTTAAAAATTTTATCTTCTAAATTTTAAAAAGTTATCTAAATTAAAATTTTGAGAGGTCCACATGTTCTCCTCTAACATTATAATTACCTCATGAATATGACACTTTAAACCCTCAAAGTCATTTGAGTTGTGTTTAATGAGTTATGAGGTGAAGTGCCTAAGGGCAAAGTGGTAATTTTAGACTTTGGTGCCTTAATCAATATTTAGGATTAACCAAAGGGAAAATGGGTAATTTTGATCTTAATAAATATATTCAGATGATTGAAACACAATGAGGTTAAGAGGTAGAAACTCACTCACCATCCTTGCACAACATCAACAAGATCATAATTCTACCAATCTTCATAACTTGGAAGTCAATTGAGATCAGAAGACTCTTAAGTGATGGGCTTAAGTCGGAAAGATGATAGTTTACTTTTCTTAAGCCAAAAGTTGAGGATGGTTTGACCATTTGATATGGATACATGATTACTTAAATCAAAACCTCGATAATCACCATTTCACCTACTATGATTATTAAAGGCTTAGTAGTGACCAAGGCTCAATTTCTAAACTCAACTGATTGGACTTAAAAGATAACATAATTGATGATTAACATCTTTAAACACTACAAGCCTGACTGTGATTGTGGGCACCACAATCTCAAATAACCTAGACTTGTCATAGGGGCACCCACTCACATAACACTTAAATGAAACATCAATTGATTAATCAGACATCCTACCCTTGGGATAATTAAATTGTCATGTTTCACTGAGTAATGCGGTAGTCACACTTTAACCTTGGATGATTAATGAAACAATATGATAAATTCAAAATGAACTCGAAATAATTCAAGAATGCCTCAAAGTAGTTTAGGGTTATTCCCTCAACACTTTGAAATCTTCTGGATATTTTGAAGAGGAAATCAAACTTGTCATATTTTGTTCTAAAATCATCCACTAGGGTTTTCTAAGATTCAATAAAATCATAACAAGAGGTTTGATAATTATAACTTCATCAACTCTTCCAATTTAAATTCCTTGCAACATTATATACATGCCTTGCAAGTACTGAGCTTTCAGGTGGTGGAACAAGAAGACTCGTCAGGTACGCTTTTACAGTTTACAATACCGTCTTTTCTTGTTCTTTCCACGCTAAATTTTTATACTTACAGATTTTGCATGTTAAACAATGATGATACCCTGCATGAAAACCAAAACTGCTAGGATAGTCATAAAACCAAAACCAAAACAAAATCAATCAAGATAAAATTCACCACCACAACATTCAAAATATAAGTTAACTCAAAATTTAATCACAAACATCACAAAACAACAATTGCAACTAAATTAAAACATCTCTATCGGATGATCGGGAATCCCTCGGAGGAGGTAACCTACGAACCGTAGGCTACGATTGCTAACGAGGCTTCCCACGATCTAAATGAAAGTATGAGACTCATTAAGTTGAGTTTAGTAAGTTTATTTGGACTAAGTGAATTCGATAGAAAATAGTGATGTCGGAATGAGGGAACCATAAGATCCTAACCAGTGTCGCTCTAATCAACTTTAATATGCCCCATAATATTTAATTCACCATAACCATAGGGACATCTGATTTGACATCATAACCTAACAAATTAGAAAACTTAAACTCACCACGACGAGAAGCTTTGGGCTAGCATTGTGGGCAGCATGGTCATCTTCACCAGCAAAATCTGTCTACAACAGCATATCTTTTCTTAGAATTAAATTATCAAGCCATATGATTTAGAGATTGTTTGTCTATGCAACAAAAATCCTCACCTTATCTTAGGCCTTTGTTTAGCTCTGCTATACAATATAAGCCCTAACTCGTCTTAGGATTCCAAGGTTGTCGTTCGTCACGACCTAAATCCTCACATCTTCTAAGCTATTCGTGTGATTGTTTCACACCGATGTAAGCACTAAATAAATAAAATTGGCAGGATGAAACATTTAAATAATTCCTCCTCCTAATTAAAACCAAACAATAGGATAAATTGGGAAGTCACTGAGGTTCTCCTCCGGATCTATGACATCCCCTAGTTCTTCTTCCTTTAAATTCCACAATAAATGTTCTAAATTGAGCATTTCACTTTTCACACCTCTTTATTTGTTCTCGTTGAAAATTCTTGTCATTTTGACCTCTTTGGAGATAACATTTCCTGACTTTTATGGAGAGTTTTCTTAAGTGACTTCGGTTATCTAAGATATAATTAACTATAGGGGCTTGCCCTTATAGGAAGTTTTTCCGAACCCAGCTTAATATAAATTATATTTAATTCTTCGTATTAAATAGGGGAACTTGTCAGCAAATAAAATGGTTTCGCAGACCAATTTGATGTCATATATTTCTTAGTTTATTTGATCGAACCTCATCATCAAGCCTTGTGTTTATCCTTCGGGATAGATACACGATTTGAGGTATAGTGCTCTTTCACTTAGACTATGAAAAATATGAGGTCGGTTTGATTTCATATTTTTTCTAAACTATATA